>JAQQAE010003465.1:0-20170 GCA_029823295.1 Pseudamia nigra | reverse complement strand
GAAGGGTTGTGCTGTGTTTCCTCATTCAGATGGACAACCAGCTGTCAAAATTACTATGGTAGTACAGTAGATACAATGGTGTTTCCATTAATACACAATCTAGGACAGCAGGCTCTCTGCAGTGTCTCTAGGATCGGTAGATCAGCAGAATTATTCCTTTTAACAATATACTTTGAAGCTGTGTATATATCTATGTGTAATTGTACATATATATAATCAGTCATAATTATATATATATATATATTTATAGTTCTATTTCTGTATAAAATAATATCAGGTTTCAGTCCAACGGGCTGAGTCTCTTTCCGTTTGGTAGGAATGGTTGATTCTGTACAGGTGCAAGCGTTGATGGCTCGACTCCTCCGCCCACGTCCGCTCTTGTCGCTCCGTTTGGTTCAACTCCAGCAAATGGACCAGGCTAATGGGCAGTGAGGAGAATGGAGGGACTTGAAGAGCAACTATATTCAGAGATCAGGGTGGTTGTGTGTTTGATTTATATTTCTGTCGTCCACCCTTTGAGTATAAAAGTCTGTTTTCCTCAGGTAATTTCTCCGCTGTGGAGTATGAAGGCCTCAATGCCATAGGCTTCTGATGAAAAACTGAAAACAATGTAGAAATTATGTGCTTTCCATTTCTGTACACTGCTGATTTAGTCTCTTGTTAGCTAATTCACGTTTTTTTAACTAGCTACCACATTTACAGAAGGACTTTAGCATGTGTGTGCTCTGGAATCTGTTTTGTTTAGAGTTCACGGCAAGTAAAAAGGCAATTTCTGATGTAGTGTTGAACTGAATAAGACCAAAACAATGTTTATGACACATTAATAAAACTAAACAAAAAAACCCATCAGCAGCTCTGAGAACAGTGGTCGTCCTGGATTAGTACCTAAGAACATGTTAAAAATACATGTCCCTTGTGCTAAAGTACCCTAAATAAAAACAAAGTACCGATTTTGAAATTAATGCTCACCCCTGTCTGGGCAGTTTAAGACAAAGTAAATGTCTGACGTTAAAATGATTAATAAAAACAACAAACAAAATTATACAAGACAATAACACTTGACATAATGAATCAGGATATTGACAATAAAATTAACAAAGAGAGAGAGAGAGAAGCCTCTCATGTGCTACCAGTAGCCTTTGACAATCAGGGAGGTTTGGCGTTGGATGGAGCAGAGATGAGGTGTGCGTCTGCGCTGCCGCTTCTGTACAACTGGAATCAGACTCAGCAGAGTCACTGCTGTGGGTGGGGTTTTAATTTTAAAGCAAAAATCTTGTGTGGATTTGTCGTTTAGTTGGTTTTGTCGGCACGGATCTCTGGTTTAACTCCGTCAGAGGGTCTGGGTGTGTCCCTTTCTCCTCTCCCCTCTGGTAGCTGCAAGGGGCCAGGGTTGTCAAGGGCGGGGCTGAGGTCAAGTGAGTGGATGGTGGTTGAGATGGGACACTTGGCACACTCCTGAGAGGTCTGACCAGGGGAGGCTGCTCGGTGGGAGTAGTTACGTTGCATAGTGGTCAAAGCTCCCCAAGTACTCCAGCGCTGCCCTGTAGCACAACTGGTACTGGTCCTGAACGAGAACATGAACAAAAACAAGACACAGACTGTGTTAGAAAGTCTGCATGAAATATTTACATGTTAAACATTTACTATGATGACCTTTAACCGTCTCATGTTGAACTTATCGTACATGCAGTCATTTGATGTGAAATGCAGAGGATTGGCCGAGATTATGGTTTACTGTCAGTCTTAAAGACTATAGTACTAAGTGAACAGAGTGTATGTAGACATTAGTGATGCTACTTAGCTAATTGTTTTGGACTTATCCACACTTAAAAACAACAATAGTTGATCACAGTGCTGTATAATCAAAAACAGACCCAACCATAAAAACATGATGAAAAGACAAAAACACTCATAAAAGCAACACCATAAAAAAACACGAGTGGTTTTAAAAACCAAAAGCGCAAAAAGAGAATTGGAGTTTTTAGACAGGATTTAAAGCAGATGGTGTAGGATCAGCCCCAAAGATAAAAAGGAGGTTAAAGTTTCAATAGGCAGCACTTTTGATGTTTTTAGCTTTCAGCATATTGTAGTTCAAAACATCCGAGACGAAACTAGACTTCTGCTCCTCTGTAGTGTTTTCAGACTTAAAGTATATGCTGTGGCAGAAGCTTTTGGCCATGAGAACAGGTGACTGACAGGTGTCTAGACTTCATCACAAGCAAAGCCACAGCTCTGCTAACTGATAATTTAGCATCACTTGTTTGGAGCAAAATGAAAAAGCATCACATCATGTGCATTAAACTCTGAGGAAAAACCTCTTCCTACTGGACTAATCCAAAGGGCCCTGAATGTGTCTCACCAACAAATATGTTTACTTTCTATTACACAAGAATACTCACTACTAAGAAGTTCAAATGATTTAAAATGAGCTTAACACGCTGGGTCCTCACCTCGGTCTGCACCATGGCAGGTCTCTGGGTGCGAAGGGTCTTCACGGTCTGGAAGAGGTCCACCACACCCTCGTACCTCATCCTCTCCAGCACAATGCTGAGGGTGATGAAGACTCCAGTCCTGCCCACGCCGGCACTACAACACACACAAACATGTCTCTTACCTTTACACTGTAGAGAACAAACATCTGACTTTATGACATTTTTGGACATGTGCACACATTTGCTCTTCAGTCAGCCTTCATGATGGTGAAGACATCTATCTTTGGAATGTCAACAGCAAACAGAGAGCGCATATGCAGTCGTAGAGAACAACTATGTACAACATGTACTGTAAGTTACTACAACTTCGTTACTCAAAATGACCCTGAGTAGATTCTACATCACAGACTCTCCACACAGTTTTAATTTGTATAATCATAAGAAACAATATGAGTATAATATATTCTGCATCACTTTCCCTGTGAGATTAGCTTCCATTCTCAACTCCAGCCTTTCAACCCACACTAAATATCAAACCTTAGGTCGATCCCATATTTCTGGGGTGAACAACTGATGCTACATTATTTACCGTGGAGGACCAGCTGAGTTGTTTGTCTTTTCTCACCTGCAGTGTACAGTGATTGGTCCGTCTTGTCCAAACTGTTCCTTGGTTTTGTGCACTTGTCCAATGAAGTCAATGAAGCCCTCTCCAGTTTTTGGCACTCCCTGCTCAGGCCAGTCAGTGAACTGGAATTGGCGGATTGTTCTGGACTGACCGTCCTGTGGGGCACAACAACTCAGTTACATCTGACACACACAGTGCAGTGATAGAAAAATGTGCATGTTGGTGATGTACATGAACATTGTGTGTGTGTAATATAGTCATTTCCTGTGGATAATTCCAAACAGATTATGTTTTTAACAACTAAAATGATCTCTACGACCAAACAAAAAGGCTGTGAATCAGCTGATCCCCCGCTGGTGGGACCAGAGTAGGTACACATACAGTTTTAGAGATCTATGTTCAAAGCATAGGTCAACAGAACTCAAAAGACAATTTTGGCACTTAGTGACCCTGTGACCTAATTAAATATGCAAATTAGGTTAGGTCACCATTGTAACGCTGACCCTTAGTGGGAGTACTCATGGAATTTGTGAAGTAGTGGTCACTCTTAGCTGAGGGGTTGCGGAGATATAAGTAGAAATGTTGGGATGGATGGTAGTACAGATGGTAGTACAGTGACTGTCTGTTTCCCCCCTTCCAGGCCTCGGCGGGGAATGATAACACTGCGCGGTACCAAACACAACTGCGGAGTTTCACAACTGAGCTGTAGCACAATAATAACCTGCTGCTTCTCAGCGCAGACATCTAATTATCAGATTTACACCTGGGATGCAATAAAAACCAACTAATGAGTTGCTGTGAAAAAAAACCAGCAGCAACGGCAGCAGCAGAGTTCTGAGTCGAGGATCTGGACATAACACCCACCTACTACACCCACACCACAATAAATCAGAAAACAGGCATCTAGAAAAGGACACTTATATTTCTTTAAATATAAGCTAATTGTGGCAAGCATGTTTTTCATTACAAAAGTAATAAGCACATCTATCTCTCTGTCTTAATAAGATATTGAAGCTAAGATTGAGCTACATTTAACAAAGAAAAAAACTGGGTTTCATGCTGAACGCCTTGTGCAAACAAATTTGTTTTAAATGACAAATGCAACTGATTTAAGGAGAATGTGACACATTCACATTTTTCCCCAATGTTTTGAAAGTTCTTTTAGTTACATGGTAATTGTGTGTAGTTGCACTAAACTTATTTGTTGCAAAATGTGTTACATTACATCTCCAAGTAAGAAATAGCTCAAAAAATATGAAAAATTGAAATTAATTTCAGCAAAATGTACTTTGAATACACCTTTTTTAGTGGAGTATTGAGAAAGACTTACTATTTTGCTAATAACAAATGTTTTCTAAATGGCAATATAAGGAAATTCACAAATGTCAGGAGGAACATGTGCACAGACATCGAGCTGCAGCTTTGACAGGTGAAGTTGTAGCAAGAAAGCCATTACTTCGACATCAGAAAAACAAAAAGAGGCTTGCCTGGGCCATGAAACACTGGCAATGTACTACTGAAGTTTAGAAGAAGGTGTTATGGACTGATGAATCAAAATTTGAAATCTCTGGTTCATCACGCAAGATTTTTGTACACCATAGGGTAAGCAAAAGGATGGTTTCTCAGCGTGACATCAACTGCCAACCACGGAGGAGGAAACGTGTTGGTCTGGGGTTGGTCGGTGACTTGTGGCACCCTGAACCAAACAGCTACCACGGCATTCTGCAGTGCCACTCAGTACCCTCTGGTATGCGCCTAGTTGGTCACGGGTTCATCCTACAGCAGGATAATGACCCAAAAAATAAGTCCAAGCTGCACCAGAACTACCTTAGGAAAAAAAGAGCAAGATGGCAAGCTTCAAAACATGGAGTGGCAACACAGTCTCCAGACTTAAACCCCAACAGGCTCGTTAGGGGGTGAACTGGACAGGAAAGTGAAAACAAAACAACCTACAAGTGTAAGCCCCTATGGGAACTTCTGCAACAGAGTCACGAAGAACATTCTGAAGAATATTTGATTTCCACTGTGATGAGTCAACAGTTTAATACATTCTAGTTAAGAAATTGTTTCCATGATTTCTTTTTTAACCGCAACTGTTCATTTCCTCTATCCTTTCATTTCAGAGTACAGTGGAACCCTGGGTAACGAACGCATCCACCAACAAAATTTTAGGGTAACGAAGAAAAAAAAATAATAAACAATCACCCAAAATTTTGTCCTGTCTAACAAAAAAAAAATTGCGTTACGAAAGAGATAGACCCAGAAGTGAGCTATGGCCCACCTGGAAGTGAGTGTGCTGTTCCCGGAAGTGAGACCCAAACTAGTAGCTAACTAGCTAATACCAGAAGCTACCAAGCTAGCAACCTGCTAACAACATCGGTAAACAAAACCCTATAAAACGCGTGCAGCCAACAAGTCGGGTGCAACACACAACGCTAAACCAGTTACTCGAGCAGTGATAACACAAAATCAGCTCAATTACAGGCACATGCACCCAAACTACGGTCCATAGCATGTGCTAATAGTGGAAGCTACAAAGCTAGCAACCTGCTAACAACAGTAGCCGGCATCCGTAAACACAGCCTACCAGATGTGTGCGGGACCTAGGACCAAAAAACACACAGAGCAGACCGAGACCCAGTCCACTGACACGCTGCACGGACGACATTCATCACTGCCGAGTCATAAGCCAAGTTAAGGTGACATTCTAAATCATTTTTAGAACTAATTTCATGCATTCCGTTTCAGATAATTAACATAACTTCCTTTTCAAATAATAATTATGAATAAATGTGCACATACAGGTGTGTAATACATACTTTATATGGGAGCTTTCGTGGGTCTTGGAACGGATTAATTGGTTTTACATGTAAAAACCGATCCTGTCTAATGAATTTTTCATGTAACGAACGTGATGCCGGAACGGATTAATTTCATTACCCGAGGTTCCACTGTGTACACATATAGACATATACATATACACATGTATATACATATGTATATGCCCATGGCACTGCAGTGCAGAGAGCCCTGTGCCTTCAGATGCTCTGTATATTTATAGTCCATTGAAACCCCTGCATCACACAGAGTTCCAGCACACTGGCCCTTAGGGATTGGAGGCTACGCTTTTCATGTTTTTTCACACTGATTTTGAAATATACATAACAACTGACATGCATACACTATTCACAGTAACAGCAAACTGTGCTGTTACTAAATTGAGGTACACATATTTCAGTGGAGCTTTCACGTACTGTCAGTCTGTCAGGTGAAATAACATGCCTTGTATTTGGATCACCCCTACCCTGAAATCACAGTCACTTTAATTTTTAAACACCTGCTTGTCCCCGTTAAGGTGAAACCTAAAATTACATTTTACAGGTATAAGGCACTCAGCTTTAATACTTTTAAAGACCTTTTTGAGATATAGTAATTTAAACCACATGGAAGATTGAGTTTAGGATTAATCAGTCTCAACTGACTCAAGATGCAGGCAAATATACTGAAAAGTAGTTCAGCGCAAAAGTAGGATTTATGTATGAATATGGTTATTGTAAGTACAGTTAATCCATGATATTTCCATTCCTTACGATACATGAATCCAAAAAAAGCATTTTTATGCATTTTATTCTTTAAATATGTATAAAAAAGAAACCAATGAACAAAATGAAGAAAAATTATCAAAAATAAAAAAAGAACAAAAAAAACTAATTGTTGAAACAATGAAGAAAATATTACATAAAACGAACAAATTCACAGCTTTAAAAAGGAATGCAGACTTCACCACAGAAATGTTCCACTCACTATGACATGACGACATCAAAACATGGAAAATGAAATAAAATCAATTCAAACCCTGACAAGTTCAAATTTAAGACCACTTACTGAGTTGTAAGGCATTTTATATGTAAAACTGAAGGCATTTTAAGACCTTCAGGGACCTGTAACTGGCCTGAATAAGGATGGATTTGGGGTGGGTGCACATATTTGTGTAAAATTACCCCTCAATCTTCAGGTCTCGTACCAAAATACCCACACACAGACACACAGGAAGGAGCTAATGCAGACTGAGTGACCGTACCCTGGCATCTGTGACTTTGAACTCTCGGAGAATGTACTGAGGCATGTTGTACTCAGCCATCGGATCCACCACAAAGTACTGGTACCTGGCTGAACGCTCGGCTGGCCAGTACTGATGGCACTTTTCCTGTCGAGGTGAGGAATACAAGAAGCAGTCAGAACAACTGCACTGCGTTCTTATTCAAACAGTCAGGAAAAAAACCCTCTACATCATCACTATGCAGCATTTAATTACCAGTAAACACCGCATAGTGATGATGTAAAGGTTTTTTTTTAAAGATATTAATGAGCTAAAGACAATTCGAAATATCATCCAATTCATCCTCAGTAGCAAAATATTTACATAATGTGTTTGTGTTCTTAACAACAGTAATAATGTGCATCAAGGCATTTTACTGGGCTGTAATTATAGATGTGAAGGTGATGAAAGCCATAAAATACAAGTGAGCATTGTTCAAAATTCTCTACTCAATTATGCCCTGTTGTTATATGTGACATGAATATCCCTATTTCAAAACAAAACCTGAGACGCTATCACATGACATAAGACTTATTGGAATGTTTGGAATGTAAACCATTATTGACCAGTGAAGTACAACAGTGTGATAGTTCCAATCCAGTGATAAAACAAGTTTACTTTCCAGTGATTTGCTTCTTAGGGGTGGAATGAATTAATACTGGTGATGTAAAGATTTGGGTGCACATTCTTTTCTTGGAACGTCCTCTGTGACCTTATACTAAATGGATGTTGTTGCATGTGCACTCGTCTCACCCGGCCCATCTCTCGTAGCTTGGTGAGCATGACGACAATAGTGGAGTTGTGCTCCCACAGCATCCTCCAGAAGTCCTCTGTAGTCTCCGCCAGTGGGCCCTGTGTGGCCAGGTAAGCCTTCTGCTGTCTGAACACAATCACAGAGACGAGGAGAGAATCAATCGCACACAATGATGACCTGACATTGTTTTGCACTACTACGGACAAGATTAGCCGGCACCTCAAGCTTCTGAAACGAGCCACAGAGTAGAGCAGTCGGGTCGAGTCTGAGAAAATCTCGACGGTGATTGGTAACTACAGCTGTCAGTTATGTATCAAGCCTGTCTGATTAACCAAATTTGGGTGCATTTAAAAAAAGGACTGCAAACTGAGTTGGAAATCAAACTGAATAGGGACTTTGTGTAGCGAAACGGAATCAGTCTGGAAGATCAGTGTTGATAATCAATTATAAAATCGTTACATATGGCGGTTATTAGAACATACACAAATGCATTTTGAACAAGCTGATGCAGATGTCAAAATCTACAAATAAAAAAATCAACAGCTTTTGACTTAACATCACTGAATTGGGTGGGATTTGTAGAATAAATACGATAAAAAGCTTGGACGATTCACTGTTTTTATGTGCCCTCATAAAATCAAATCAAATTAATCCACAACAATAGTCTAATTTCATATTAGGCAAGTTCTATTTATCTCAACTGTTAAGACACAAATAATTGATAAAGAGAGAGCTATTTTGGTAGATATTACAGATACACTCATTTTCATAATCAGAAACACGCAACTCCTGTAATAACAACTGAATGGCAAATATTACAAAATAAGTCTGTTATTACATAATGATTTCAGACTGTGCATGAAAATGTGTCAAATTATTTCAAAACCTGTTATTAGATGGACTTCTACATCACTGAAATACTGGTATAAACTGCAGTAAAGGAAATGCTGTATGTTTTCTGACCGTGGTAAATAATCCTTGGTGATTGGAGCAGTTGACACTCACGTGGCTGCATTTCTACCTCTTTGTTCCTCTTAGAAACACAACAAAGAGTGTTTGATTTGCTCACCATCTAAAGATGAGCTCATTCACTGAGATGCCAGAGCTCTGCTGGTGTCCTATGTGACTTTGGTCAGGCTGAGCACTTCCTCTATCAAACAGCAGGTGGTAGCAGCACACCGTTCACAGAAAAGAATGACCGCAGCTGCGTAATCCGCACAAACGCGATGTGATTGAGCACTCCCTCACATGTTTGCAGCGCATATAAGCTCGAGTCAAGGTGTGAGCATGTACGCGTGCAGCACTGTGGCATGTAAATTCAGACACGCCATTTCAGACATGCACATGCTGAGCCATGGCTGAACAACTAAAGTGCTGCAGGCGAAGTACTAATGTGGAACGGGGAGATCAGAATATGCTTAGGGCCGCACTCGCACAAATAAAGAAACAACAGATTGGTAGAGAAGAGAAGAGATGGCGTAAGAGAAGGAGGAGGCAACAGAGTGAGGAATCAAATTAGGAAGATGAAAAAAGAGAGAAATAAAAATGGAAAGCGGAGAGAGGAGATGCACTAAGTAGAGGGAAGATGCAGACATGAGACTGTGGAAGGAAAGGAAAGAGTGCGCTGTGCTTTTTACAGCTGGTCATCAGAGCACAAAGTTGCGGAGAGGAGAGAAGATTAGGAAATGAAACAAGGAGAGAGGAATAAATAGAGAAGACAAGAAACTGGAGAAGAGAATGTTTGTATAGCAGAGCAAAAAGGAAAATAAACTGGAGGCAAAACAGGGAATGGATGCTTAATTTTAAATTGATAGGATGAACCCCTCTAACCTCCCCATAAAAAGGTCCCCTAGCCAAAACAAAAACAATTCTACCCCTATCACACAATACTGACTTTGCACACAGTGTCCCGATGAGCATGCTGCCAAACAGCACAAAGCACTCTCTGCATCATCCCACATGACTGCAGTGCTCGAGGACACAGTGTTTCATTTCAACCTCATTACAATGCTAAAACTCCATCCTGCACCGGAGCATATCCAGGGCCTGCGCCCCTGATAGCATTGCTGGAATCAATGGTTCGCCTCTCATTAGCTTAGCATATTATTGGCTTTTCTTGAAGGCGCTGGGGTGAAGGGCACTGGAGGCCCCTGTTTAGTTTTTATTTATGCCCAGACTTCAAAAGCAGCTTAATTACACAGTGCCGTTAGTGCACACAACAGGTCCCCACCCGGATACGTCTGTCTTGGCTGTGATGCTCAGATAGAAAATTAAGATGGTGAGCGAGAAAAGAGAAGGAAGGAAGGACGTGAGACAGGGGAAGTGAGATAGAAGCATAGCAAGGGTAAAATGAAAAAAAAAAAGCAAATGAGAAGCAAAAATTGGAAAGGTGATGGGGAAAGCAGAGAAGGAGGGAAAGGTTTGGAAAACACTTCATTACAATCTCTCCTGCTGCAATTATGCTATTTAAACAGTAACAATGAAGGGTCGGCCTCTGCAGAGGACTTTCTCATTACCAGTAGGAGGAGGGATGAGGAGGGAGTGGGGGATGGGGATGAGATGGTGTCTCTGTCATGGTCTAATATGATGATCAAGCCCTTCTGGACTCAATGGAATTTCACACAGCCTAAATCCCCCTCCACTATACACTCAATCTGCAGAAGAATCAGCACTGTATATTTCTGCTGCATACTTTACAGCATACACGTAGATATAAAACAGAAAGCTGCCTTTTCATCTTCCTCCTTCTGAGAAGCAATTTGGACTCTCAGAGCACAGAGGGGAAAGCAAAAGCTCCGATATGGAAGGAGGCAGCAGTGTCTCACTGGACAAGAGCCACACTGACAGAGCCCCGAGTCATTCTTGTGAGTGGACATTGCCCACTGTGGTCTCACCTTCAGTTGCCTCCCATACATTTTTATCTAGTACACTGAGACTGCCAATGAGATTTTTCATACGTGCATAATCTGTGATGCTTGACAACAATTGTAGACCTGTCATACATATACACTGTTACTGCAAAAACGATAACTTCATATGATTTGGATTATCCTCTTTAATGCTCCAATTTTAGAAGACATGGTAAATAGTAATGTTTATATTTATTTCCATGAAGTTTTATTTACTATTTGGTGGCAAATACCCCTCAGTCAATGCTTGATGAAGTGTATGAGTCATTAATGTTGTCACTTCATGCCTAGTTAGGGGAATGTCTGCCATCAGTCTCATCTTCAGCAAGTAAAATGTCAGGAACATTTTATTCTGTGAACTTACACTAGTTGTGAGGGATTTCTGTTCTATATTCAGACCATGCATAGATGTGCAGGTATAGTTTGTAGAATCAGGGTCATTTAAAAATATATTTAAGACCCTTTTAGAACATACGGAAGGAACTGACAAAATATTTTATGTCCACACTAGCAAATACTACTACAAAAACAGACACCAAGATAACTGCAACTTTATAAAAGTCCAAATCAAATCAAATTTAAGAGCCAATATTTAGGTGGTTTATGACTGTGTCAGTATATACTAGTGAAGGTAGCTCCTGCATGTTTGCACAGAACAGGCTTCCTCTTCATCCATCATCTATTTTCCCTTTGACAGAATTTTTCCACATTCAAAAATACAATGTTTGAAACATACTCAAACAGACAAAACAAACACTGTAGACTGCAATAAGGGAATTCTGTGTTTGTGCAACCGCTGGATGCCTCTCAGCCCTGGAACCTCAACTTTAAGAGCAGAGAATGAAAAATGTCATTTTACTTAAGTGTGCCCGAAATGATGCAGATGACAGTGAGTTTTAATTTACCTGTAGCCATCGATACAGCTTGCGTTGATATAGTCGGAGCCCTCAACTCCCCGGATGGGCTGCAGGCAGACTCGGGTAGACTCGAAAGGCATAATGTTGACCAGGCGATTCTTGAACTTGTTGCAGGGTAGGTTGGCGCTGATGAAGCGTGATGTGTGGGCTTTGGAATTGGCCAGTCTCTGGTTTAATGGAAGTTGGAGGGAAGAAAGCAGATAGGAAGAGCGATTGAGAGGGGAAAAAGGGAGAAAAATAAGTACCCTGTCAGGCAAATCAGAATTTAACAGAAGAGCAGATGTCACAGGACACTAGAGAGGTCTAGGTGCTACATTGGTAAATGTGTGTGGCTCCCATAGAGTCCCAGCTCCTGCTTGGAGGACTGTGGGTATGACAAGCTACATGCTGGCAATGTGCAGTGCACAGATGGCCAACACAGGAATGTGTATATTTACAATATTTCTACTCCTGCAGAATTTGTTTGTGTGTTGTGTCCAGACTGTGTGGGCATTGAATTGAACTGAACTGAATTAAATTGTATTTGTATAGCAGCAATCACAATCCAAGATTATCTCTAAGCACTTTACACTTCAAGGCAGAAACCTCAAGACTATATGGACCCAACAGAACCTCTGAGAGCAAGCCTCGGGCGATGGGGTGGAGGAAAAACCTGCTTTAAAAGAAGAGAAAAACCTCCAGCAGAATCAACAGCTCTGGGTAGGCGGCCATCTGCCTCGACCGGTCGGGGTTAGTGGACAGAGGAGAGACAAAAGAAAAGAGTCGAGATAGCAGAACAAACAACACAGACACTGGATGACATCCACAGTGGCATTGAGGCTCTGGCCCCCATATACACCACCATCATTCTCATTCTTTCATTCTCTGTCATTGGCAGGAGTGTTGATGCTTTCATCACTTCAAACAGAATGGTTCATGATCGGAAAAAGGGCTAATGGCAAAGCCAGAAAAGGGAGAAAAGTGTGTAACAACACAGCGGTCAATGTCTAGTGTCTGCATGTCACCTTGAATATCTGCTGTATCAGTCATTGTGATTTTTTGTTTTGGTTTTAAATACATTTGGTGCTTTTAAGTTCTTATGCTGCTATACAATCTGCTCTGTCACAATGTGAAGAAAAATTCCGTGGCAGTAATGAGTTAGGTGAAAATTAATGCTTGAGTCTCTTTGTGATAACTCTTTGGCACACCTGCCCACAAGGTCTGTTGTATTTTTAGCACCAGTGACTTAGCAACTACAAAAAAAAATGGTGAGATTATTTTTGTGGTGAAATCATTAGCAAGCATGTAATTGTGCCTTAAAAATGAGCCCCTAATTGGATTACCTTGAACTCCAGTTCCATGGCTGTGACCGTCTCGCCCGCTGGGGGCTGGGTGAGTTTCTGGATGTGGGCGTACAGGTTGCGTGCTGGCACCTCGGTGTTGCCGCAGGTGGCCGCCTCTAGCAGGGCTTCATGGATGAAGATGTACTGGTCCTCGGTCTGAACCATGTAGTTCCTTTGGGCACGCATACAAGTCACATGGCCGTATATGTCCACAGACTTCTCGTGCTTCATGCGCTCCAGCATGGCATCAATCACAATAAAGCAGCCTGTCCTGCCCACGCCCGCACTAACGAAGAGGGATTTAGAGAAGAGGTTAAACTTAACACTGTGCTTTATTGCCTGTTTGCACACATTATCAGCTTGCATCAGTTTATATAACATAAATCAGGAAAAAACAATAGTACAGAACTATAATGGTGACGAACTGAAAATGTCAAGTCCTAATTATCACTTGCATTTATCATGCTGTGCAGGAACTAGTTACCTGTACCAGCATTATGTAATGAAGTTACACAATAGATAAAATTGAAATCAATTACAGACAAGATTAACTTATGGTTGCTGATAATTACAAAGAGTTTACATCCACATACACAGTATTGTTTTCGTCTAAAAGTTTATATGTACCAGTGCTGTGAAAAAGTGCTTGCCCTGTTCCTGATTTCTTAATTTTTTGTATAATTGTCAAGATTAAACAATTTTAACTTGAAATGCAGTTTTTACATGAAGGTTTTTATTTTTAAAGGGAAAAAAAATCCAAACCTACATGGCCCCTTGTGAAAAAGTGCTTACCCGTAAAACTAATAACTGGTTGGTCCAATCTTAGCAGCAACAACTGCAATCAAACACTTGTGTTAACTGTCAGAGTCTTTTTCAGACGCTGTGGAGGAATTTTGGTCCACTCATCTTTGCAGAATTGTTGTAATTCAGCTACATTGGAGGGTTTTCAAACATAAACAGCCTTTTTAAGGTCATGCCACAGCATATCAAACAGATTCAGGTCAGGACTTTGACTAGGCCACTCCAAAGTATTCATTTTGTTTTTCTTAGGCCATTTAGAGGTGGACTTGCTGGTGTATTTTGGATCATTGCCCAAGTGCACTTCAGCTTGAGGTCACAAACAGATGGCCGGACATTCTCCTTGAGGATTTTTTTGGTAGACACCACAATTCATGGTTCCATTTCCCACAGCAAGTCTTCCAGATCCTACAGCAAGTCTTCCAGTTTGTTTTGCTGCTTCATGCAGCAAAACAAACTATCACATGACCACCACCATATTTTACTGTTGGAATGATTCTCCTTTTCTGAAATGCTGTGTTACTTTTACACCAGATGTAACGGGACACAAACCTTCTAAAAAGTTCAACTTTTGTCTTGTCAGAGTATTTTCCCAAAAAGTCTTGAGGATCTCGAAGATGTTTTCTGGCAAAACTGAGACAAGTCTTTATGTTCTTTTTGTTCAGCAGTGGTTCTGGAACTCTGCCATGCCGGACATTTTTGCCCAGTCCCTTTCTTATGGTGAAGTTATGAACACTGACCTTAACTGAAGCAAGTGAGGCCTGCAGTTGTTTAGATGTTGTTGTGGGTTTTTTTGAGACCTCTTGGGGTAATTATGGTAGACCGGTCACTCGTGAGAAGGATCATGACTCACTGTGGTTCACTGGAGTTCCAAAGCTTTAGAAATGGCTTTGTAACCTTTTCCAGACTGATAGATCTCAATTACTTTGTTTCTCATTTGTTCCTGAATTTCATTGGATCACAGCATGATGTCTAGCTTTTGAGGATCATTTGGTCTACTTCACTTTGTCAGGCAGGTGCTATTTAAGTAAATTCTTGATTGACAACAGGCCTGTTTGTGAACTCAGCTATCCAAGATGTGGTAAACCAGTTAATTTATGTTTTAACAGGGCGGTAAGCACTTTTTTCACACAGGGCCATGTAAGTTTGGATTTTTTTCCCCTTAAAATAAAAACCTTCATGTAAAAACAACATTTTCTGTTTACTTATGTTTTTTAAAAGTGTAAATACACCAGTGCAACACCTTGGTCGGCTGCCAAGGTGTTAGTGCTGGAATGTCAATATTTTCCCTCTGAAATCAGAAGAAACTGCAATATTACTGCACACCATT
Source organism: Pseudamia nigra (assembly GCA_029823295.1). NCBI lineage: Eukaryota > Metazoa > Chordata > Actinopteri > Kurtiformes > Apogonidae > Pseudamia > Pseudamia nigra. The sequence continues at coordinate 4,984 of JAQQAE010003465.1, read as the reverse complement.
TGTGAAAACAACATTTTAAACACTGCTGTTGAAAGCAATAAAAAAAGAAATGTAATATGTTGACAAGTTCAGTAATGGATTCATGAAAAGTCTTCCATTTCAAAACTCATCTTTCCAATTGTATTTTTTTGTGTTGTATAATTTACAGTACCAGATGCCTACATTTCCCTCAGAATTAAGAATCTGTCTACACGCTTCATGGATGAAGATGTTCATTATTTATCTTTCACTAAACCTGTTGCTAATGCTACCACAGACAGATGATTATTATGAAATTACTAATATTCACTTGTCATTATGCTGATTAATACTGAAAACTGCTTGTGGCAGGTTTGAGGTTTATAAAAATGTATTTGAAGAACACACAAAGTGTGATTTTTACATTTCTTATTCATGTGGAGTCTTTTTAGAGTGAGCCTACTTAAAGTCTAAAAAGAAGACAAGAAGAGACATACACATGTTTTTCTCACCAACAGGGAAGAAATAAATATCAAATATCTGCACTTCATACCCAAAAACAAACTACAATGATAAAACAGCAAAATATTGCTGGAATAATATAGTAATTTTATGGAAGTAAAAATGTATTTAACTAAATGAGTCAAAGTAATTAGGTTGTAAATATACAAAATGTATATGCTATAAAATATGAAAAGTATATAGACAACATAAAACACAACTTAAGCCATTACTGAAACTGAAGACATTATAAACAGAAAAACAAGAGGAAAAGTTTGTTTCCCTCACCTGCAGTGGACCACCATGGGCCCAGCATCGGGAGGATTGCAGGCCTTTACTCTCCTTAGGAAGGCCAGGATCGGCGTGGGGTACTCGGGCACACCGTGGTCTGGCCAGGCCATAAACTGGAATTGGCGTACCTCTCTCTTCTCACTGGAGCCATTCTGTTGGAGAGCCATAGCAGAATGATCGTGTTTAGGTAACAGCTTGAACTGAAAAGTAATGAATGCCTTTCAAAAACAGAAATCCATCACACTTGGCAGAATATGTTGACAAAGGTTATGATGCTCTGGTCAGAAAGAGCTGAAATGCTTCTCAAAAAGATAAGTTTAGTTGTCAGAAAAGTTGCTATTTTAAGCAACTCAACTTTGATTGCGACTCATAATGTACTCTTTTCTAAGGCTCTAATCCCCTCTGTAATGTGTAGACAATGTCTAGAATTTTGGAATTTAATTCAGTGAGTTTCTCTGAAACAGTCTCTTAGTCTTGTCATGATTTCTGATTGAAACAAAGTAACTTTTAATACTGTAGGCTGGCTTTTAATGAAGAATTATAATGTTAGAAATGTTGTAGGGAGGTAATGGTAAAAGAACAGAAGGAAGCGAAATTAAGGACAAAACATTTGTCACATCGTCACAGCACTAAATGAACCAAAGTGAAAAAAATGAGACCCTTTACTGCAGCTGCGAGAACAAGAGACAAATCTTGGGTGTTGAAAACCAATTACAGCAGATGAAAAAACTATTCCAGGGGTTATCAGTCTCCACAAAAAATAAGAAATTACTTTCTTTAAATGTGACCCTGGTAATGAAGGACTGCAATTACCTGCTGCGGGGGGACATGTCCTTCATGAACAAATCTTGCTATGGGCTGAACTGTGGATGGAAACGGAGGTGTTCATTACCTTGTAGAGGGCAAAAGTGCGGACACTGTATGTCGCCAACTCGACGGTGTCCAGCATGGTGACCTGGATCATCCCGTAGGTCTCTGTTCCTCGTGATGGCCAGTACTGGTCACACTTCACCTGGCAGAGTGAAAAAATAAGAAGAGGGCACAGTGTGATGAGTAAAATCCAGTGTGTAAGAGCACACTGATTAACTAGGAGGAAACATTTGATGGGTCAGATCAAAGGTTCTGTCCACTGTCTAATTAAAAGCTGAAGAATCAGAGTCAGCTCCTGGATCTCCCACTGTGCCTCTGTGTGCATGTGTTTGCGCAGGCTTCAAAAGGGCATTAAAAGGCATTTTGTCTTCTACTGGTCTGTGATCATTTTCAATTGATCAATTATTGGTTTAGAATAATTTGTCATACATGCTTTTGGCACATTTGTGATGACTGGATGCTCACTGCGTAGAGAGATGCGTCTAGAAATTCTCATCTGGTGTGTCGTGAAGGGACAGCAGGTTTGGCCACCTGGCTCCATATGTGCACGGGACAAACCTCAAAGTGGCTGAGGATCACACTGACAATAAATGGCACCACATTAGTTTGTATACCAATTTAAATATAGACTTTGAAATTATTCTTCACCCAGATGTCAGTGTAACCTTTTCTCCACAGATGAAATTCACGACTGGCTGCCATTAGGGTTTGAATCTTGTTTTTAAACAGCAAGAATATGGTGTCTGCTCTCGGAAAATGGTTAAAACGACATCACACGCATTGAGTTTGCGAATCATTTAGAACCACAATAATTTTTTTTCATTCACTTTTTCCCCCAGACATGTCAATATCCAGGAGTTTCTAGAAGGAATGATTTTTTTTTTTGTACAGCTGACAAACTTAGAAAGACAGGTTCAGACCTCAGAAAATCTAACTACATTTTGACACGCATATGTAAGCTACCTAAAATTAAATATGAGTTTTGTTGGTTTAGGTAAAATACAGACTTTATTTATGACACACTATTAATTTGCCATGCTTCGCTAATATTACTCACTACTGTATTATAACTTACTGAACTCAACTAAAATCAGTTAATTGGACTTGTAAATACAAATCGTAAATAAGAATGTGTTCTTTATCTGTCCTGCCTGGTTAAATTTAAAAAATTGCAGCAACCATTTTCAGGTCAAAAGCCTTTTTTATACACTCATTAACAACTCACTAAACACTTTTTAATAGTTCACTATACTTTTTGAAGCAATAGGTTATGAAGCAAGAACAATTCATGACTGAATGTTAATAACTTCCCACCTCACTGTACAAAGAGGCTGTAGAGGTCAATGAATAAGGTTGATTAAGCATCAACCTTGCAGTTTATGTACAGTTTACAGCCACCCTCCAAGGCCGTCAAGGTTGACAAAGGGTGTGTAAAAAAATAACATTAATACAAGATTTTAACTGTGACGGTTACTACTCTGCTCACCTCCAATTTTCCAATGGACTAGTAACTATCCAAATGTTCTAATTGCTAAGAACATGACTACTGCTATTGATTGGGACAAGAGTGCAAGAGACGTGGCACAGGTAAGCTAATCATATTGATATTTCAGTACAGAGTTGACATTTGGAAGCACCTTGGCTGTCGCTGTCAACTGGTACAAATCAATAAACAAAATGCGCTAAAATTCAAGCGCCTTGCATTTCAGCTCCCCTGGTGACAGCTCCTATTCAGATGCAGAAGTAGACCTTGCAGGAGAAACTCAATTGACTGATGGGGAACTGCGTGCAGTTCAAACATATGGATTAGCAGTCACCACTGTGATGAATATGTCAATGCTGTCTGAGGTTAGGCGGTATGGTATTATATTAGTGCCTCTTTTTAGAAGAGAGAACTTATAGATTTTGATAGATATAGACTGACTAGTCAGGACATTTAGCTGCTTCAGTGTCTGTGACTGGTTGAGAATTGGGGCACAAACATAAGGTCATGCCAAGTTGAGAGCGAGGACCAGGCAAACTGAGAGAGCGACAGCAACAGTGGAAATGCACATCACAGCGAGCTTGAGAAGATGTCTTTTCTTCTCTCAAAATCTATAAGTTCTCAAAAATATGTACACCATTATTTTTTGCTGTTATTTGCTTCTGCTTTGAACCTTGCTTCTCATACCATTACATGACATTTTGCAGAGCATGCAGACCTCTGATCACACACACACACACAATCCTGACCTTTTAGGATTTTTAATACCTGGTAATGATAATTTCTTAGAAAAAGGCTTGTGTTGGATCCTTGCATATTCGTTTGGCATATTACAGCAATCTGGCCAGGTGGTGGGAGGGTGACTCACCCACCATGTGTACAGTAGGTGTGAGACAGAAATAGATGAATTGAACTGAAAATATCAGAAATTAAAGTTGTGACATTTGTCAAAATCACATCATAAATTCAGTGCATACTTTGAACTGTTGCTCTTCTGCAATGACAGACACTAATTGAATTGTATAGCTCTGTTTTCTATTTTATTACAAATACTTTATAAAAATATTTTTCATCATTTGATAATGTGACACATTCTTACAAATGTATGTGATCAGGAAATTTTCGGAAGAAATGAGATCAACTTTTCAAACAAATTAGGTCAGGTTCTTAAACAAGTTCACTTCAGGATTCTGGGAACCTTGGTGCCATATAATGAAATAGCTCTTATTTCCTATTTGAACAAAACCAATCTAATCAAAGATACATCATTTCTCAATGCACAACAGATGATGATATTGTAACATTTCACCACAGCATGCTCGTTTTTGCCACTGGCTTCTTAGACTCTTACTATGTTTTTTTTGCAGCTGGTACCCTACTTGCCAATTCGGGACAAATGTACTTTTGACTCTGAATGGATCCATGTGAAAATAAGAGTGAATTGTTGAAGAAGAGAAGGACTCAAAAATGAGGAGCTCACACCTAAAAGAGGACCTTTGTCAGGCACATGGATGCACAGGGCATTTTAAATATTTGTTGCACAGAGGAGATGGCACTTTTAAATCTCGTTGTACTTGTTACAATGACGATAAAGATATTCTGATTCTTGCTGTGAAAAAGCGCTTGCCCCCTTCCTTGATTACATTTTGCATATGTGTCACACACAAATGTTTCAGATCATCAAAATATCGATATATTATGTTCACACTGTCTATAAATTTTAAAAATGCATCACAATTTTGATTTGCTTTTTTCCATAATATTTGTTTTTTTGATTTGCACTACAGTATACAGTGGGGCCAATAAGTATTGGGCAACGTAAAAATGTGCAAGTTCACCCATTTAAAAATATAAGAGAGATTTGTAATTTTCATCATAGGT
>JAQQAE010003464.1:0-20171 GCA_029823295.1 Pseudamia nigra | reverse complement strand
TCACTCATGAGCTAAATTCTGAGATGTGCTTTTTTCTCTCTATCCAAATGTATCACCTCCCTCCCCTCTTTTTCCCCAAACTCCAAGGTGTGAGCTCAGTTCGTTGCCATATGTGAATTTCCCCTTTTTGTGGGATCAATAAAGTATATCTATCTATCTATTGAATAAATAGAAGTTGCGAAGTCCAAATTGGTCCGACCCCACCAGTGAGACTAGTTACCATAGCAACATGTAATCAAACCCCAGCACGGCAGTGATTTGCTGGATTACCTTATTAACAGAGCAAAAAGTTAAAGATGGACCAGATCACTTATTAGCGGGTCCAAATAAAATGTGTCAGAGCATAATGACTCATGACAAAAAAATTTTCACTTAGTATTTTCCAAGAGAAATCCAAAATAACTCTGCACTAGAGGACAGAGCAGTCTGAACTCGGCACTGGCCGCTCGTGGATGTATTGCCTACATCCACGCCGATGTAAAGTATGCATTAGAGTATGAAGGCAGGCAACGTTTGATATGCAAGCCACTTAGCATAGAGCATGAATGGGCCTTTAGGGTGTGCTCCCACTGTCGAAATGCAATTCACACATAAAGCAGGGACCGTGTGAGTAATGTGAGTACAACCGAGTTGCGCTTAAGTGCGGAATGCTTCCCTGGTGTGGGTGGAAGAGGTGTGCCACGGCCCAGAACGGTTACTCACACACGAAAAACGCAGGCGCAGCTGATGTATAGATTGCTTTTCCTGCTGCCTCCTCATCTAGGCAGCGCAATTAAACTGAATATCACCACTTTAAATACTGGATAATGGAGTACAAATCTTTATGTGACCAAAAACGGCTCACATAAACTACACAGTCAGTAAAGTTGTAGGGATTGTGACGTGAATGTGATCTCCTACAGTATGTACGCATGTATCTGCACCTCAGCCCATTTCAAAGCTGTCAGTATGAGCATGGACCAGTGGGGAAGTGGGACAAACATGCTCCAGTACGGCTTGGGCCAAATGGCCCTAGTGTGAGTACAACTGAAATGCAGCCTTCAACGAGCCTCAAAGAGATACTGCTATGGACCAAGTAGTTGCTCAAATTACCAAAAAATATTGGCACCACCACTGCCACAGGGCATGGCAGAAATTCATGTAGATTAAGTGGAAATTGTGTCCAAAAAGGCAAGTTAAAATAAAGAAGTGCACTGTGTCTATGAAATTTACTGTTGCTCTTTCTTAAATTATTAACAAATTCAGTCTTTTTCAAAACTGCAAATGTAAAATTGGCACTTGAACTATTCACCTTTATGACTCTAATTGCTTCAATATGTTTGAGAAGCAGAATAAATATGCTGATTTAAGGTACCCAAAAAAATCATCTCTTTAGGCCTTTAAGGGTTAATGGAGCATCTTAAGAGCTAAAAGCAGGGCTATGTTCTGTGTTTGTCCATTTATTGCCATGGAGGGCAGAGACACCACACTTGTTCTTTCCAGCCAGTTGCTTCAGCAGGTGATTTCATTGCATGTCTTCCCACTGATTGCTCTTCAGTGAGAACACCTGCTTGAGTGAGTGGCTGGTAAGACAACCTGCAGTGTTTTGGCCTTTTGTGGCAATGATTGGACACTCCTGAGCTAACATGACCCTCTGCCAAACACATTAGCAGCAGGGTGGGCGACTGTGACCCCAACAATGGGGTGATAGTGGTGGTGACAACAGCACAAGAAGGATTTACAAAAGTTAGGACATTCAATTTGTTGTGCAGTCATGGTTTTGCAATGCAACACATTTTATTTTGCATGAATGTGCTTTATAATTGCCAATTAACTTTTTTTTATTTTACTTTTTATTTACTTATTTACTTATCTCTTAAAAGTATTAATGCAGACACTGCTTAGGCATCAGCACTGTTTCAAAAAGTACTGATTTGGTACCGTACCATGTAAAAAGTTACTGTACATCACAACATGAAGTTAATGGTAACACAATAAAAGCCCTGTTAAGTACTAAATGCTTGATATCACTGAAATGCAACAGGGCTGGAAGCAACACAAGCTGGCTAAACATAAAAATGAGAGCAAGGCAAAATATGGATTTGAGCTAAATATGACTGCTTCTAATTAAACAGAGAGGATAAGAATTAAAGCCCTGACTCCAATACAAGCCTCATTACAACTTTGCAAAAATGACCAATTCTACTTATTTATCAGAGGAAACTAAAAATAAAGGCCTATCTTGAAAAAGAACTGCCTCATATAAATGCAGATCAGGAAATTAAAGGCCCTGAAACCTATGTGATAATATAGCAACACAACAGAATACGATATGATACAATACGATACACTTTGTATCCATTAGAGAAATTTGCCATGGGCTCACAATGTTCAAGGAAGTGCAAGGACATACACTGCATAATAAATAATAATAACATACAGTTGTTACATGCAGCCCAAGGTGTTTTATGCCCTGCCGTTCTCTCTCTTCACTTCGATGGTGTTCATTTCACCGTCTTTTGCCCCAGACCTCTTCCTGCACCCCTTCCCCTACCTATCCATACACCTGAGCTTGTATGAAAGGAAACAAAAAGTGTAGCAAATGAACAGAAAAATGGCCAAAGTAGTCAAGAAAATTAACAAAAAAGAAGGAGCTACAGCGACAGAGATTATGCATAAAATGAACAAAATAGGCAAGAAGAAAAGAAAAAAGCGATGAACACCAAAATCAGGGAAACTAACAAAATAAACAAAAAGTAGAAGAAAATAATACCCCAATGAACAAGGAACATGAACAAAATGTCATAAAGTGAATTATATACATTACAGTACATACACAATGTAAATAATTGCATCATGTAAATTTAAAAATGACTGGAAGCTGAATGTAAGTTGATTTACTAAGGGTGGGTTCAGTTCGCAAACATTTCTTTTTCAGGAGGAGACTCTGAATGTGTTTCATAAGTTAAAATAAGTTAACTGATCTTTTTCTAGTGTCCTTAATCTGTTATGGCTGCAATGCTGAGCTTTGTTTATATGTCAGAGATGGAGCTGTAATGATGATACATCAATACAGCTCCATCATGACAAGACAAGGCCTAAAAAGGGGAGAAAAGGATCAAGATAAACAGTAGATTGTGTAACTCGTCAGATGGAAACACCATTATCTTCCAACAAAGATGTATATTGGTTTTGCATTCTTGTGTCTGCATCATCCGTGTCAATGAGCCCTGTAAAATTACCCGAAGTTCCTGCAGTGAAAGTGTGCGTATAATAAGGAAAATGAATGTGTGACAAAACAAAATGACCAAAAAATGATTAAAATAATTCATAAAATGAACTACAAAGAACAAGGGGATGCACAAGTTCCTGCAGCTTCACAAGCCACAAATATAATCCAAGGCATGTGGTTTTCCTTCTGTCAACTGGACTGGAAATTTTGTTTGAAGACGTGAACTGAAGAAGCTTCCTGGATAGGTAGCAAAACGTCTTCAAACCAAATCCAGTCCAGTCGACAGAAGGAAAACCACACGCCTTGGATACTATGACCTGGATGACTGAGAATCTTCACAGCCAAAAATATAATACATAAAAAATACACATGATCGACAAAATGTGACTATCTAATAAAGAAAATCAATGTGTTGTGAAACAAAATGATGAACAAATTAATGAAAGTATGCAATAACATGCAAAAAATGAACAAAAAATATTTTAAGAAATGAACAAAAAAGAGAAGTAGCAACATGAATGAATAAATAAATAAGGACTGAGTCAGGGAAGTTGATTTTTGTTCATTTTATTCATCATAATCTTGTTTTGCTTGACTCTGCTGATTTTTGTATAGCTATTTGTTCCGAAGGTTAGCTTTTTCTTCAGAAAGAATCAAGGATAATTTGTTTCTCAGCGGCCGATGATGTGAACACAACCATCAAAGCTGCAAACATTAACAAAGTTGTTTCATGGGCAGTTAACCTAAAAACAAAAGCACTTTCACCGTGCACAGTCCAGTGGCCACAGCCAGCATGCACATATGTCACTGTTTGGACATTTTCAGCATGTACAGCGATGATATCGCTAGAATGCTGCTGTTGCTTTATTAAGCTGCTTGTTGATTTATGAAGTTTGTCAGCAAGCTGCCAAAAACAGCGATGCATTCATGAAAGCTTTAAAACTTTATTCATTATACATTATAACATTATCCATCCACCGGTTTGCTGTAAAGCAACTGACTGATAAAATTAAAGTGATGGAAAAGTGTGAGAAGTGGAAAAATGGGGGGATACATTTTAAATGATCTTACAAAAACAAAAAACAAAAAAACAAAGCAAGATAAGTTTGAGTGTGGATCCCCGAAGTAACGAAGAATCAACACAAAGAATGTGAGTGACGCAGGAGACATTCAGAATTGAGTTTTGCAAATAATTTATCACATTTTTAAACTATAAAGCAGGCAGTAGGAGCTGATAAATTGCAGGAATGTTTATGTTTTACTCATATGTAAACAATACTCTTAAAACACTGGTTTTCAACTCAGACACATAAGATAAATTTGACGTAGCCGTGGAATGCAAACTTCATTGTAAACTGCCCTAATATTTACATTTTTACTGTAAATTGAGTCATTGTTTATGTGTTTGTCTAAATGTAAAAGGTAATGAAGGAGAAAGATTAAATGTATGCTGACATTCAAAAAAATCAAATCAAAATGAACCAAATAATATTGAGGATGAACAATATAATACGTGAAAACATTAAAATAATCAAGAACAAATAGCATAAACAAACCAAAAAAGAGCAAAATTAGACACCAAATCACATGAATCAAAAAATTAAACAAAAATGATCAAAGGATAATCAACAGTATCATGTCATTGAACCAAATGAGCAAAAAAAAAATGCCAAAATGATACACATAATGAACAAAAATCCACAACATAACCAAGAATGTGATTGAAAATGGTCAAGTAAGTGAAAAATATAACCAAGGAAATGATTCAAGAAAATAAAAATTGACAAAATAAATTGAATGGACTTGAGAAAAAGTACTAAAATGAATAAAAACAGTTATACAAAATGAACAAAACAGGAAAAAAATGGCAAAACTAATAAAGAAAATGAACAGCATTGAGTGTCCTGTGCTGTATGACCAGTCTGGATTCCTGACCATAACTGTATTTGCATGCACACACTTGTACAGTAACTCCACTTTTTTGTTGGTCCACACAAGCAAACTTCTCACCATTGTTGCTATGTTTACTTCAGAGTCAACACACAGGATCAGCTCGTCACGTGGCTTTTTTTTTTTCAGGATTCTGATTGGCTAACATGGCTTCACATTTCTCAATACACCACCACCTATACTGTAGGTTTGGCATGACTATGATTCCACACGACAGTGCATTTATGAGGGTTTGCGTAGATAAAAACATTTCTGAAAATGATCTGGTGTGTCTTATGTTATTATTGTAATAAATGGGAGGTGAAGGAGGATTTATTTCCATAAATACCCAGCGGCGTGTATGCATTGTCTTTACCTCTGTGTCTAATTCCACCCTGTAAATGAGCTTGAAAACTCAGGAAGAGGCTGAGAGTACAGTGATGAGTGTCTGAATGTCATGTGTGAATGTGAGGATGTGAGTCAGGAGGCATTCAGGGACATCAGGAGAACAGAGAAACACATATAGAGAACAATATGAATTCATCAGGAGTCCGTTTGAGGCATTTTTTGTCATTATACATTTCTTTCCCACATGAAAGCGAAAGCCTGAAGTCCTCTGAATTGTACCAGGTTTCTGCAGCTGAGAGTGATTCTGTTGTTTTGTCACTGCCGAATTCTGATACACTGTTTTGGATTCAAGTGGACAAACAAAATAACCCATCGAGGCAGCTTCCAAGGTGACATTTCTGTCCCCATGTGTGTTTCCAAAAAGAGCAATATGATGATGTTAATTAAAGCTGTCAGGAAATGAATAAGGTTTGAAAGTCTGTCATCATGATACGTGGCCAGTTCAACCCTTCCTTATGTTTGAAGTACTGAGTTTTTTTTTTTCCTACAAATTTTGTGATGTAGAGGTTTCTCAAAAGATTCCCAACGATCATCACCTTTGAGGTAGGAAGGATTTTCAGTTTAACCGAGCTAACCACATGAAGAAATGCAGCAGGAGATGAAGCTAATATATCAGGACTACATCATGTCCTGATGCCCGTATTTGTGCATGAGCGACTGTGCAGCACCGTAGCCCACCTTTTGTGACTGTGCCAGGCCGGAGAAGCAGACTACTCACACCAAATGAATCCGCACTTTCGGTGTGAAACTCATTTGGCTACGGTGTGAATTGTTTACTGTGAGTATGTCCATAACAACAGGTGGCAAAGTGGGATGTTCTCACCTAGAAATTTCAAATTTCTACATACAATTGAGGTCGAAATTATTAGTACTATGAAAATGTAGTTTTTTTGTTCCAATTTTTTTTTAGTTGCTGTTTAATACACTGCCAGATTTTTAGCATTTCAAACTGTGCTAGTCTGATTTAGAAAGAATTAGTTATTTTTATTGGCAAACAGACATAGGATTATTTTTGGAAATACAAAAATGACCAGGGTCAAAATTACTAATCCCCAAAAGAACTAACCTTTTTATTTAAGCAAAGTACAAGCCACCACTCTCACTGAGTAATGGTCTAAGTGTTTGAACTGAAGTCAAAACTAAACATTTGTCCAATATTCACTTCAGAAACGATTTGAGGCATCGCTTGTAAAAGCAGTATGCCACAAAACAAATTAGCTTCGATCTGAGAAGAAGGTTTAATGGTGGATGCAAAATAAAGTGTTTCAGAGTGGTTCTAAATATCTAGAACTAGAGAGAGAAGCATGGAAAATATTTGGAAAAGTATCCAATTTTCGTTCTAATAATTTTGACCTCAACTGTATACAGTATAGATATTTTTCGGTGTGTTATCACCAGCACTAATCATCACAAGTGTCATAGAATTAAATATACAGCTTAAAAAAACCTACTGTTTGTCACTTTATCACTCCATTGTAATTTGACTATTTTAAGAAAAGAGTCCTGACACATAATTCAGTGCGGTTTTGAGGCCTGTGCATGCTGGGAACATTATGAAAAAAAAATAGCGTGTAGTATATTGCACCATTATTATTTCATATTAATAGCACTAACATAAAATCACCAGTGGCAATATCAGTTTTTTAATGAAAGATTCCAATGTCTTTGTGTTAACTCATTAGACGGAAATAGTGATCGATGGAGCATCACCTGAAGCCTTAAACCTCACGTGCAGCCTGTGTGTCCACTCTGTGTCCCTTCATTTTCCCAGTGTCTTCAGCTCCTTTCGGGTCCATGACCAGTGTCCACATGACGAGACGTCTGGTGCAACCTGGACCTGATTGGATTGACAATAGCTTTATTAAAACCTGTCATATTCCAGATCATTTTGTTCATTTTTATTTATTATTTTGTTCACTTTTTGTCAGTTTTATACACTTATTATTTCTGTTTCTATTTTTTTTTAATAATGTCGTTTATTATTTTTTTTAACTTAATTACATTTTTTTGTTATTGGTTTTAATGTCTCTTCATTTGTGGGTATTTTGTTCATTTTTTGATCATTTTATTCAATCTTCTGGTCACTTTTGTCAATATGTTTCTGTTTCTATTTCCAGCAGAATTATGTAGGGTTTTTTTTTTTACCTAATGCTGTCATTTTGTGAATATTTTAGTCATGACTGACATTCATTTCTTTATTCTTTCATCATCTTTGTTCATTTCATGTATCATTTTTTTCCATTGTTGCTCATTTATCTGATTGTTTGTTTGTTTGAATTTTTCCTTTTTTGTGGATATTTTGTTAATTTTCGGCTCAGTTTGTCCATTTTTCTTTATTATTTTGTTCACTTTGTGTCAGTTTTGTACATTTATTACTTATGTTTCTATTTTTGAATAATGTGGTTAATTTTTTTAACTTAATACTTTCGTTATGTGAATATTTTGGTCAAGTTTGGGTTTCTTTTGTGTGCTCATTTTGGGGATTTTGCGTTGCTCATTTACGTTAGTATTTGTTTTAATGTTTCTTCTTTGTGGATATTTTGTTTGTTAATTTTTTATCTTTATTGCATTGTACCAGAAAGATATTCATTTTTTAAAATCATGCATATTTTACATGTAATAAAATAGAGGGATAAATGCTATGCAATGTAGATTTATTTACTGTATTTTAAAGTTTGGTCCAAGGTGGCTGCAGCCAGGGACAGTTCTTCACATTCTGGTCAAAAATGGCTTGCTCTCGGTGGTTCTGTTGGGTTTGCTCTTTGTATAGTCATGACGTCTCGGCCTCGAATTGTGAAGCGCCTAGAGATAATCGGCGATTATGATGGCGCTATACAACAAAAAGATTGAATTTAATTGAAATGCCTCTTAGAATTAAAAGTTGCAGACCTCTATCTTAGAAGAATGTGCCTGGAAGTCTACACGATGACGTCTATGGCAAAGACAGGAAAAATGCATGGTCAGCAGCAGCCCATTTGCATGTAAAGCAACACACAAGATGTTCACAGGCATGATAGAATCAATGATCTGTGGTGTTTGATGTGTGACAATGAAATGAACATGTTAAAAGATGATACAGTCAATATTAATCTAAAAGATAACCTGTTTTAGCATGTTTCAAATTCTCATTCCATAAACACCGCACGCACACAAAAAGCTCCCAGTGTTTTGAAGAGTCTCAGCATGATGCTTTGAACTGGCACCATGCAACGAACCTTCCACGTTGGTTCACACGTGCTCTTCAAGTCAAAGACAAACAACATAAAGGTTTCCCAAACACAAATGTGTTTACAGAACTGATGAGAACAAATGCTTCTCAGGAGAAATTTTAACCTCGTTCCAACCCTGCCATCGATTTGTGTCTCAGTGGTGACAAGATCTCCTCCATAATGTTCTGTGCAGGAAGTGAAGTGGACGTAGTGTGACCTCAACAATGTGTTGCTTGTTGCCCTCTGGGGAAGTGAATGTGGTTGATTGCATCTGAGAACAATTAAAGCCAATAAGGTTAACTGTGGGTGACCTATTACCATTTTAGCTCGAGGTCAACGATGATGACTGAGCAGCCAAGTCTTCTGACATATTTAGTAACTCTGCACTGTCACATGTGCTTTAGGAGATTATGTATTGTGTTGGGTATTATATCTACATATTATCTGCTTTCTAAAACAGATTTAATGTTGACATACAGAGACAGTGATATCCAACTTAAAGTAAATTAACTCATGTGGCCTCTTGGTGGAAATTTGTAGGCACATTTATTTTATTTTATTGTGTAACTCTTTTGTTCAATGTGACATTATGCAAAAAGTAATAATCATCAAAATTAATTTCACTTATTATTTACATGGCTCCGCCTGTGATACGAATAATAACCATGTCAAATTTGTTTCTAGACTATTGAATTATAGTGTGTTTTTCAAAAAAACAGCTAGTAGGATATTATCAAAACTGACCATTTTTAATTGTGATTAATTAAACCATGATAGAAATTATACAAAAACTCAAAAAAAGGAAAAAGGGGCAAATATTCATCACTTTATTGAAGCTTAAAATTCAAAATATAAATCATATAGTTAACAGTGGGAGTTTTCTTTAACAGGGCGTAAGGGTTAATCAAAATTGAATTAAAAGGTCCCATTCTGTGGCAATGCATTTTTATTGGTTTGAGGGCTTCATATAAATCGTGTTTTCTAAAATAAACATTGTGATATGAACGCGCTCAGTGATGTCAGTCCTGAGAAATACACAACAGGAAAGACAAACTATTTGAATTCTTGTCATTTGTGACATCACAAGTCCTAACCAATCATTGTCAGGTTGAAATATATTAGTCCTGCCCCCATGAGCCAGTACATCTAGATTTTACATGTTAAATTCCAAATGTTAAAACATCTTACCACCCATCATATTCAAGCTAAACTTACCCCTACCCCATTTCTTTCAGAATATAAGCCCTGAAAGGTGCATTATTTTATGTTTACAACAGGCTTGTGTCAAAATAAAATCTGAGATCACCTTGGAAATGACTTACACTCCAACCAATCAGACTCGGATTGTTTTGTTGAAATGTGTCCAGATACAACATATCACAATAATTACTAACCAAATGTCTCATTCTGATGGTTTTGAAATTATAATTGCACTTTAACATATGGGCTTGTGTTTTGTCCTTACCTCTGTTAAAACATATACAAAACATGCCCTCAAAACATACAATTTTAAAGGCCTTTGAATTATTGGAAATTTGTAATTCCTAATAGTCTGCATTCAAACAGATTAATACTTGAATTAAATTTCCTTTTTACATATTCAATAATGTTGTGATTTTTACATTCAAGTGCCCTTGACATGTCTTTGGAAGGGGATTAAATACAAGTAAGCTGCACAATTGTTATTATTTTAGTTGATGTCTTTATTTGGAATAAACAGAGCTCGCCACACATTTCTTCTTACTTTTTCTGCTTATTTCTGTTCCACTGAAATATTAGAATGAGCTCCAGTTTTTAATGTGGCATAGGAATATCTAAAACCTTAGATACAGTAATGTTCAGGCATCACTGAATGTATCTATGATTTTACAAAATATTCTTTTGATGCTCAGAGCTGGCAGCAGCATCACATCAGCTGAAACGAACTCACTGCCTTGTGTACAAATCCCATGGGCTTTAAGTTCCAAATCATTTTCAGTTTGATATTTTTGATGCAGTTAATATGCTGTACATGGCCTTTTGAGATGGTGGTGATTATGAGGGGCACAACTTTTTTATGAAGTGGATGGGATGGTCACAGAGGTACTGTACAACCAAAATCTTGATCTTCAGCCAGGATATTGCAGCTTCATGCATTTTCAGTTCCAAGGTCTGTGTATTTTCTATTTACCCACATTTTTCCACCAGAACCAAGTAGTTTGATGCCTAAGTATGATGAAAAAACAAGTCCAAAAAGGTTGACATGTAAATCAAATCATAATGCAATAATTTGCAGATCTCATAAAGCCTTACAGTATATTATTCCCAATAGACCATAAACAATATATTGAAAGTTGAAACTGAGACATTTTACCACTTCATGGAAAATATTAGATCCTTTTGAATTTGATGGCAGCAACACCTCTCAAAAAAGTTGGAAAACGGGCAACAAAAGGCTGAAAAGGACAGAGGACAGTGGCATTTCTGCACTGTTTACTTGTGGCTTCTTGTATAATTTGTGTACAGCTTATCAATCACATGTGAGAGTGGGGTTTTTGGATTTTGATAATAAATGTTGGTGTTGTGTATAGTGCGTGTTAATATAAATTGTATGTGCTTGTAGCAGAGTTTTTCCTGTTTAATTTGATGTGCAGTGTGACTGTATATTTATCATTAGTGCAGTGTTTTATGCATTTTTAAAATGATTTTTGTTGCCAAGAAGCCACAGACTCTGCACACTGGGGGGGGGGGGGGACTCCAGGGCTCCCCCAGTTCCTGCGTTGGCCCTGTATCTGGGGCCAATAAACTTTCAGTTTATATCTATTGTGTGTTCTACAGATGAAGATGATACACTCAGACTCCACCTTCCATAAAAATTTATAATAAAGCAACATGACATCTACTGGTCCTGTCAGGGTGTATTTATTTTTATACAGTAGGTGACCCTGATGCCCCCACATCTGACTGAAATATTTGCACTGGATATAATTAAAAATCCATTCAATATCATTCATGCCCTGCATTTTGAAGAAAAAAGAAAAACACAGTCAAGGTGAATGAATAGTGAGTTTTTCCATCTAGACTTATTTGCATAGAAAGAGGGTAATTTTGCACAAATATGACTATTCTCTAATTTATATCCAAGCAAATGATACAGATGCACCATGAAGCATCGACTCGACACCGTGGTATTGCTATTTATGGTGATTTACACTCTGTCAATGCCAAATGAATTGCACAATATATGTTTTCTTATTGGCTTTAAGGATGCAACATGCACACAGTGCATTTTGGGAGATGGCTTTTTGTACAATAATTAGAGTTGAATGTCCACCCAAATACAATTTATGCAATAGCAAAATCTAAATGCTTTGTGTTACAGTCCAAAACATTTGCTTTTAGTAACTTTTGTGACTGAGACCAACAGACCTTTCTTACTCTCTATTTTATGGATGTACTGTATTCTGTACTGTATTTATCTCTATTTATTTTGCTGCTACAAAGGGGTCATCAGAGAGTTGCCATCAGTCTCTTAGCATCAGATCGCTGTCATAACATGTCTCTGGCATTTGACGCAACAGCAGAATTCACAGATGAAACACTCCTTTGATCAGCGAGTCCTTTGAGTGCGCTGTTTAAACCTCCACTGCCACTGTGGGCATTCAGAGGGCATCAGCAGCTATGCCACAACACTGCCATTGTGCTATGAGCTTGCCTTATAAATCTCACAGAGAATTTCCAAAGGAAAAAAAATTGATGCCAGCCTATCAAGCTGACTGTAATGCCTCGCTGTGCTTAAATCATCTTAAATAATGTTGGACATGGACAGAATACCAGCTTGTCCAACATCCGTTTAGAAATGCTGCAATCGCTGGGTGTAACGCATTTTCAGCCTGTTCATGGCACTTGCATTTTTCATAGACAGGTCCCCAGAGGACATACTGTAGCTTTCAATACCCTTCAACATGTTCACTATGACTAAATGTTCATCCGCCTGCTGACATCACTGCTGAAGCCTTTGTACATGTGAATGCAGCACCACGTTGAGACTGAAAATCAACAATAGCTAGCATTGTTTGTCTGAAAATTAACTTCCACGAATCTAAATTTGCACTCCTTTTTATTTTAGATCCAAATTTTTTTTTTTTTATCATTAAGTGCGTCACATAGCATATTAGTGTTCATGAACAGAATAAATTCATTTCAGCTGTGTTCTCGTTGCGCAGTTTTTCACAAAGAGGTCGCTGGCTTCATAAACTGAAAAGTACTGCTTATTGTCTATGTTTTCATTAAAAATACAACATGTTTAGTTTTCATATTGAGATCAAAGTCTGTTCTCTGCTGAAAAACATCTTTAAAGGTTAAAATATAAAAGACAGTGCCACTGATGCATGCTCTTTTGTGCATTTTATTATTATTTTTTGTTTAATTCTCACCATGATGACTTTTTCCATGTTGTATTCATGGTTTTCTATTAACCCAGAGTGTGTAGTAGACCTGTTAATTCTAGAGTATCCTTCACTGTACAAATGGTAGATGAAGGCTTATTTGAATAAAGTGTTGTCACCATGCCTCACGAAGAATAACTGGTAAGTATTCTTTATATTAGTCATATTCATAGCTGCCTGGATATGAAAGTCTCATCTCAAAAGAATTTGTCAAAAAACAAGCATAAATCCTCTGTGGGGTAGGACGTTTGAAGTCTGAGCTGTTCCTTCACAGCTGTGACAAGGTTTTTGCATGATAACTTCATGATAATAAGGGTTGAAGCGGATACACCACGGATACAAGACAAAAAGCCAAAGGATTAGCAGCCATCACGTGAGGAACATGAACATCGGTACCAGATTTATGCTGCAGCATTCTCTACTGCAGCGGTCTCAAACTCATGCCATGGACGGCCGAGACCCTGAAGGTTTTCTCTCCAAACAGTTTCCAACAAGCAGATTTTACTGATTAGTGGATTGTTGATCAGTGAAATAATCTGCTTTAGTGACTGGTTGGATAGAAAACCTGCAGGGTCTCGGCCTCCGAGACCACCGCCCTACTGCAACTAGTAAAATGTTTTACTTTGGACAGAACAATGGACTGAAAAGTGACCATGGTCTATATACGGTGAAATTGTTGCACAATCCCATTTACAAAAGTTAGCATACAGTATAAATTAAATGTAAATAAAAACAAAATGAAATGATTTGCAAATCTCATACACCCATATTTTATTCCCAGTAGAACATAAACAACATATCAGTTGTTGAAACTGAGACATTTTACTACTGTATTTCCTGGAAAATATTAGCTCTGGTTGAATTTGATGGCAGCAACAACATCTCAAAATTTTGGAAAAGGGGCAACAAAATCTAGAAAATTAATTGACACAACTGGAGGAGCCTGTCAGATGAAGACACACAGAGGTTCACCAACATGTGACAAACTGCCTCTAAAAACAATTTCAGAAAAGTGTTACTCAATGTACTGTACGTGTCAGGACTTTGAAGATCCCACCATCTACAGGGTGTAATATCAAAAGATTCAGAGAATCAGGAGGAAGGCCGACGGTCAAACTGGGTTGATACAGCTTTAACTCACATTTGTGGATTGCACAGAGAACTGTGTTTTCAGTGATTTCTGGAAGTCTTCCATGCAGTGATTTGCCTGCTTTAAAGGAGTGCTGCCTGAGGGACCAAAGGTCACGAGCATTCAGTCATGTTACTGACCTGTTACCAGTTCATCTAAGTAGTTGTCAGCTGCTCCTCTAGTTATTGTTGATTTGTGCCAACTACTTGTGTTTCCCCTGTTCTTATTTGAGATGTGTTGCTGCCATCAAATTCAAAAGGAGCTAACATTTTCCAAAAAGTAGTAAAATGTCTCACTTCCAACATCTGATATGTTGTTTATGTTCTATTGGGATAAAAAAAAACACAACTTTATGAGATTTCCAAATATTATTATAATATCATTTACATTTAATTTATATCCCAACTTTTTTGGAGTTGGGATTGCATAATGGCAAAGACAAGCAGCACCACAGCAAAACAATCTATCCGACGAGGGTTGTAGCCCAAGCAAAGGGAGCTGCCTATAAAACCAATGGCAGTCTACTCAGTTGCATTTGTTTATTCCAAACTTAACTGCTACTTAGTTTCTTTTGACTGATGTATTAGGGTTCAGTCCCCTAAACTGCTCGTTTAGATTTTTGCTTGTGTGTTTAGGATGGCTCCACAAAATGACAAAGAGGTTTCAGATACAATTTATTCCCCCCAACAGTCATCTTCCTTACTGGAGATTTGTCCTCTTAGCCAAATATACAGCTTTGTAATAATCTGAGTACTTGTTTAAAGATTTACTATGATTTTTGCATGCATGGTTGCTTGTGTAAGGTTTGCACTGACGTTTGATAACTCCATTTCTAGGATAATGACCGTCTGGGTTGCCTGCATCCATGATTACAGTCTGTACACTGATTTGTATGTAGAGGACTCGGGTGGCTTTTCTGCTAAAATAATTATGCTTGCTTTTTCATTCATTTTATTGTCCCTGAAGGGAAATTTAAGCTCTGCATCCGACTCCATCTTACTACACTAGGAGCAGTGGGATGCCACTGACCAATGCATAGGGACCAAAGCCACTTCTTGGTCAAGGACACTGTAGAGAGAATTAACCTACCACACATGGTTTATGATTGGGGAAAACAAGGGACCCGGAGGAAATCTGGGCAACACTGGGAGAACAGATAGACCAGTCCTGTCATTGACAACATGTGAGCTTGGAAAAGAAGTGTCAACAAGATAACTCCAACACAGGCTTCATGCAGGCTTCTGGCAAATCATATTTACTGACATTTTAATGTCTCATGAAAGACACCACAGAACAGACCAGGAACGAGTGAAAGTAAAGTACATTTACTCCATTACATGTACCTGAGTAGTTTTTTTTCAACAAAAATGTAGTCGATCTTCACAATACATTTTACTCATCACATTTGTGACAAAAGAACTAGTTTTACTCAGTTACGTTGCACCTCAGTGAGTGGGAGTCGTTTTTACAGACAGTGTCCAGCTTTGAAATGGTGAGAAACAAAACTGATTTTATGGCACTTTGTTAATACCAAACCGGAAAAAATAAATGAATGAAATTAAAAAGAAGACATACTCAAGTAAATTAACAAAATTAACCAACAAAGCAGCAATTGAGCAGCATTAATGTCTAAAAAATAAATATATAATGTACTAAAAAGTAGAATAAAACAACAAGCAAATTAGAAGCAAAATGTTGATACGAAAAGCAATAGAAAGAGCAAAAATGAACACAATCAAGTAATTTAATAAACATGAATACACAACAACAAAAAACATCAAAATAAGCAAAATCATCAAGTAAATTAACCAAAGTGAACAAAATAATGAACAAAATTGTACAAAAAGCTACGAAATGAGCAAAACTTGGCAAAACAGAATTCTGGTACAATAAAATCAACAAAATGGGCAAAAACAAAATAATGAAGTAAATTTACAAAAAAATCACAAAATAATAACTTTCTCGTATTAAATGGCAACACAATTAGCAATAATGAACAGAATTATCAAGTGAATTAACAAAAATGAACAAAACAATGAACTAAATTCTGCAAAAAAGCAATAACGTGAGAAAAAATTGACAAAATAACTAAGTCATTTAACAAGTAACAAATCTTGCAATAGGCAAATCCTGACCTGTTTTTTATTACTTAAATAAAATGCGTATTTTTACATTTGTCTGCTTCTGGACCTGTCACTGTATTAGTGACAATTACTGTCCACATTACATGATGAATAGCTTTTTTGAGGACTGTAGGACATGGTGTAGTCTGCTGCGTATGTTTTAATATGTTTACTCTCCACGCAATAGAACAGTGACTAACGTGACAAAACCTTAATTTCACATCGTATCAATTTTACTAAAGAAACCGCTCTCAGAAGCTCTGATGAGGCGTAGCTCATAAAAGAAATCATCTTGGGATGACAATTCACTGTCACTACAGTTGGCTTGTACATTGATCTACTATGCGCAGAGGGAGCCAGGCAAAATTAAATTTATAATAGCCATTACAACAAGTGGGGAAGTGCAAATCTTTTGTGAACTCATGGCAAACATCACCTGCATAGCAAAGATTATTAAAAGTCTAATTATGCATATCAAACACCACAGACGGGACAATTAGAACTGGGAGGCTTCAGGCTGCCTGGAACAGATGGTTTGCCCATTTAAGGAAAATACAGACATATGTATTACTACCTTAGCTCAGCATTTTTGTGCTTTTGTATTTTATTTCTGTTTCATTCCCTTATGAAAAGTAAAGATGGTGCAAAAGTGGTAGTTCTGAACAAATGCACTGTTATAGACTTGTTTTTCCTTCATTAAGGCAGCATATGGAGATGTACAATTTCCAACTGTCTTTCCAGTGATGTTAGGGATGGTCTAAGGCATTAAGCATTTATTACGGACAAAAAGGCTAGTTATACTTACATGGTAATTAATGCATTAAAGCGAAATGTAAGAAACTCTCTCCCTCTCAAGAGAAGGTTAATGTTAATTTACTTTCTGGTGCTCTCGGCATGAAGAGAAAGGGCACTCCGAGAACTGAAGCTAAATGAAATCTCATGTTATGACCCTATAGACAAAAAATCCAGATTGTTATTTTCTAGTTTTTAGCGTCATAGCCCCACCACCCTTTCTGCAGGTTCCATGAAAATCGGTATGAAGGTTTTTGCATAATTTTGCAAAGATAACCAACAAAAGGAAGAAAAAAAGGGGGGGGAATCAAAAATAAACAACAAAATTGTACAAATGGTAGCAACAAAATGAACAAAGTTAAGTAATTAGCAAAAATGAACACAATTACAACATAATTTTTACACAAAAAGCAACAAGATGAGCAAAAATGAAGAAAATACAGTAGTCAAATAAATGAGCATGCACCAAAAAAAAAGCATCAAAATGAGCAAAATGATCAAGTAAATGAACAAAAACAAACAAGGTAACAAACAAAATTGCATAAAAAGTAAACGAATGAGCAAATGTGAACAAAATAGGTCAATAAATTTACAAAAATGACCAAAATTACACCACACTTGTACAAAAAAACATCAAAATGAGCAGAGATGAGCATATTTATGTAAATTAACAAAAATGAACAATAAAAGCAACATAAAAGGTACAACATGAGCAAAATTTAAAAAAGAAATAGTCACGTAAATTTACAAAAATAATCAAAATAACTGACAATTCTGACAAAAAAGGCAATAAGATGAGCAAAAATGAACAAAGAAAATGGGCAGATATGAAGAAAATAATCAAGCATATATAAATATGAACAAAAAATGTAATAAATTTACAAAAATGAGCAGCATAATCACGCAGCATTATACTAGGCGGCCAACAAAAGGACAGGGACACAGATCTGTCCTCCTGTCAAGAGAGACTCATATATACGGAAAAAAAATATAACAAATAAAGCAGGGATAAAAATAAAAGTAACATGTCTCTTCGCAGAGTTAACTTAAGATCCCCACACGTTACCATAAACACTCTAAACTGACAAAAAAATGACAGATGTAGCACAGGTGAAACTGGCATCACATTTTCCGTTTCTAAGCCTAAGCTTCCATATGTTTTTAACTTATACTGATAAACCAAAAACACGCTAATGAGTGTCAGTGTTGTTTTTTCCACAGATGATCAATGAAGTCCAAATTGAAGGTAGCAAAACGTAGATCAAACCATGATAAAGTGCTTAAGGAGCTGTATACAGTAAGTAACACTTTGTGACTATTATGGAGTATCACCTTGGTGCCCAGGTGCCACATGTAAATACAGCAGAGACCATTTCACATTCTAGACCTGTACCCGGAGCCTGGCACCTGCACAAGGCCATGGCACAAGGTCCACTTTCACATTCAGGAGTTTGCTTCTCCTGTGACTACTTAGCACTGCATATCCTCAGCGCACAATGGGAGATTGGCAGAACGGTGGCATGACAACTGCACGAGCGCACACATACACATGCATTAAAACTGTACCTCTCGCACACACTCAGAGACACTAAGATGCAAAGACTCACAGTGGGGGTGGGGTGGGGGGTTTACGATGGCGACTTGGACTCATTGATCTTCTCTGGAATGGTTAGTTGAGATCAATCTCCCTGCACAACAGTGACCCCTGGTGGAGCATCAAAGTGTCCTAAGAGGAAAGACAACAGCCTCCCTCTCTGTCTGCAAATTTCTTTTGATGCAAAATAACAACCTGCAACAAAGGATCCAAAATCCACTTTTTACATGTTGCATAGTGTAAAATAAATCACACTGCAGTTGTCATTCAGACTGTTAATAGCACATTTGGATAGTCAACACACAACACAAAGGCTTTTGTTGGTTATTCTAGTTATAAAAGAGCAGGGTAAATTCAAAAACTAAGTGCCATCTTGGAGTTATTCTTTACTGCCTCGGCACTCGGGGCACTGCGGTCTGGAAAACTGATCTGGGCAAAGTCAGAACAGGCTTTTGTCAGTGAGTAAAGTGTTTCTCTGCACATACATCTCCCACACCATTATGCCGTACATCCCTGTTAAAAGAAAGCACAGTGATACTCAGTAGAAACAGCTGCAGCAATGTTTCTGACAAGAATATAACAATAAAACAAGAGATTTACAGCACAGATTCTTACAAGAAAAATATGTGCTTTTTCTTTTCTTTTTTTTCTCAGCTAACATTTTCTACACTTGAACCAGTAGTCACTGACCATATAAATATCATAAAATGAGCATCTACTGTACCTATATGTTTAAATTTATACAAGTGAATACATTTAATTGATGCATGAAGCTGTAAGAAACACACATCTAAACAATCTATTGCAAACATCTTGATGCATCATATTCTGCCTGATCATTTATGTACAAAAGGCAGGACACTGTGAATAATAGGATGCCAAATATTTCTATTTAGGTCGCATCATGGTTTGTCACTTCTATTTATAGGATTCACAGATTACAGGTCCACTTCCCTATTCTTAGGCCTGTATTTCTTTCATCGCATTGCTCTCACTGTTGTGCAAAGATTTATATGGACCTTAAGATCACATGTATAATACATGAGCTTGGACTTATAAATATATCAAACAATATCAATAAATAAAATGTAACCTGCAGTCCTCTGTAATGTGTGAATTTAACTGCTGACTGTGACTTCTTGGTCAGCTTGAGCAAAACAAAAATGTATTTTATGAGGATACACCCAAGGCAGGAACCAACGCTTGACTGAAATATGGCCTTAATATAAAACTGAGCTTTGTGCTTAAAGTGTTTTTTCCTTCTCTGTCTCTGAAATGCATGCTGCTGGGGGAGGCTGGGGCTGTGGGGGGGCGCTAAATGAGGATGTCAGAGTTGCAAAAAGTCACAA
>JAQQAE010003463.1:0-20171 GCA_029823295.1 Pseudamia nigra | reverse complement strand
GGGACTATGTCTCTCGGCTGGCCTGGGACCGCCTCGGGGTCCCCCCAGAGGAGCTGGATGATGTAGCCAGGGAGAGGAAAGTCTGGGACTCCCTGCTCAAGCTGCTGCCCCCGCGACCCAACCCACAGATAAGCAGTAGAAGATCCATAAAATAAATCCATAAAACAGAAATGAACAAAATAAGAGAGAAATGCAGCCCGAGGGGGGCACAAGCCAGTGTTCTCCTCACACCGGTCCCAAGCCCAGATAAATGCAGAGGGTTGTGTCAGGAAGGGCATCTAATGTAAAATTTATGCCAAATCAAACATGCAAATAATTCATAGGCCTTCCAAACTGGATCAATCGAGGTCCAGTGCTGTTAACCAACAGGGTGCTGGTGGAAACTGGACTATTGTTGGTCGAAGGAGAGATGGGTGGCATGTCTGTAGGCAGAGAGAGATGGATGTCTTGAAAGAGGACATGAAGTTAGTTGGTGTAAGAAGAAGATGCAGCATTTAGGCTGAGATAGTGGCAGATGATTCGCTGTGGCAATCCCTGAAGGGAACAACCAAAAGGAAAAGAAGAAGAATGAAAATAAGAGAGAGAAGCTCGGTCCATCACACACCCCCAACAATCTAGCCTGACTGACATTGCCCTTACTATACACTTGGTAAAAAAAGAAAGTTTTAAGTCTAATTTTAAAGGTACAGAGTCTGCATCTTCGACCCAGACTGGGGTTTGACTCCACAGGAGAGGAGCTTGGTAACTGAAGGATCTGCCTCCCAGTGCAGTTTGAGAGATACAGGAAGAAGTTTTCTATCCAGCTGTCACCCTGGCCCTTTTCCTTGACTTTAACCAAGTCATTTAATTGTAATGCTCAGAGATGGCAATAACAGAATTAAAATAAATCTAAATGGAAACAGAATGCAATGATTTGCAGATCCTT
This sequence comes from Pseudamia nigra, assembly GCA_029823295.1. Lineage (NCBI taxonomy): Eukaryota > Metazoa > Chordata > Actinopteri > Kurtiformes > Apogonidae > Pseudamia > Pseudamia nigra. The sequence continues at coordinate 19,246 of JAQQAE010003463.1, read as the reverse complement.
TTCAATCTATATTTAGTTGAATAAACTACAAAGGCAAGATATATAATATTCACACAAATAAAGTCTGTTGTTTTTTGCTAATATTAATTTATTTTCAATTTACCTGCAAGACATTCCAGAAAAGCTGGGACAGTGGCAACAAAAGACTGGAATGCTCAAAAACACCTGTGTGGAACATTCAAAAGGTGAACAGGTTAACTGAAAACAAGTGAGTGTCATGACTGGGTATAAAAGGCGCATCCCTGAAAGACTCAGCTGTTCCAAAGCAAGGTTAACATTTTGTGAACATCTGCATGAGCAAATGCGTAGTTCAACAGATTAAGAACATTTCTCAACTTACAGGTGCAAGGAATTTAGGGATTTCATCATCTACAGTCTATAATATCACTAAATCATCCAGGTAACAACTTTTTCAGAGATGTTCTTGCTTATTTCAGCAAAACAATGCCAGGATACATTCTGCAAATTCTGTGTTACAACAGTGTGGTTTCACAGGAAAAGTGTATGGGTTCCAAACTGGCCTTCCTGCAATCCAGACTTGTCTCCCAATTAACATGTGTGGCTCACAGTCTGTATATATAACTGGACAAAGTGACCATGACGTCACCCATTAGTTTCTGAAGGGTCGTTTTGAGACCAATCGGCTTGTCACTTCCTGGATGGCATATTGGAGCCAAAAACAGGATGTAACCATATTTGGACAGATGGCAGTGGGGCTTACAAAGCATTCATGCCAGGGGACTCATGGGAAGCTAATATTAGCAGCTAGCTTACTGACACAGTAAAACTTTACCACACATTGTCAAACAAAGTTGTATTATTGTGTTGTTCGTGTAAACACTTACCTTAGTGTATGTCATGTACAACTATGAACATATTGAATAAATAGAAGATACAAAGGTCTGAATTGGACTTCACTAGCAAGCTGCTACTACAGTGACATGCCAATCAAACCCCAGCACGGCAGTGATTTGTTGGATTATTTGCTGCAATATCTTAACAACAAAGCTAAAAGTTAAAGATGAACCACCATGTTACTTATTAGAAGGTCCAAATAAAACGTTTGAGACCATGATGATCCATGAAAAAAATGTATTCGCTTAGTATTTTCAGATAGAATCACATGTATCATTATGGGGAAAAAAAGCTTCTTGGAGCTGAGCAAACGATTCCCCAGTGGCCAAGCGGTGGTATTACAACTTAAACTTACTTCCGCACTGGCCTCACTGAACAGCACCAGTCTTTGTCCCTTGGTGGCTCATAGTGAAGTGCAAAATTTGAAAACAGAAACACTGGACTATTGAGCAACATGACCCTGTCCCAGCTCTTGGAATACGTTGCGTGCATCAATTTCAAGATGAGTGAATATTTGAAAAAAAAGTTTATTAGTTTGAGCATTAAATATATTGTCTATGTAGTGTAATCAATTGAACATAAGTTGAAAAGGATTTGTAAATCATTGCATTCTGTTTTATTAACATTTTACATAATCCCAACTTATCCCAACTTCATTGGAATTGAGGCTCTCGAGAGGAGTGAGAATGTAATGGACTGTATCATGTGTGTTTAGTATAGTCAAATTTAGTGCCTCTGTTTTCTCAAATCTAATTTATGGATAATTGATTCTGGGATGTTTTCCATCTGCCTTCGGGGAAGTCAACTCATGGGCAGCTACTGTAAAGCTTCAAGACCTGAATGTGGAGCCAAGAAGTGGTCGTGTGGCCCAGTTCATTCACTAATAATGATTTCCTTCTCCCCTCTTCTGGCAAGTTGTGATCTAATCAACTTTACAACTAAACACAAATTAAGCTTTAAACCTCATCATGTCATATAAAATATTAAATCATACAACATTTACAGTGTCATGGTCGTCTGTTACCCATGTAATCTGGACTACGCAAAAGCATGCCAATCCACCGGTTTCATCATGGAAATTCCAGCTCTCCTCTGCACCACAACAAAAAAAAAAAACCCTTGTCAAGACACAGTAAAAGAACCTCAGGGAATATGTGGACTTTTTGGCATGCCGTACCTAATAAATGTCAAGAGGCTCACATGGGTTTGTAGGCACATGAATCAAAACTGGCTTTTGGAGGCAATCTTTAATGTGATTGTTCTTTTTTAATTCCACAGTCAGCTGCATTTTGAATGTTTTTTGTTGCATAAGGTGATATGCACTTTGACTCATAATAAACAGTTTCCTTCAGAATTTAACTGAATTGAAAGAACTGACGTTTACCTAGTATTGTCACTGAAATGTGAATATACTGTATCCATAGCAAATACATGAGCAAAACATAAAACCACAAAAGAGCCACCTTGTCTGTCATTAAAATCAAAGCACAGGAAATAATTTGCATGTGTCAATTGTCCTACAGTTGAGTTGAGAATTACTGGTACTTCATCACCTAATTAGAGTTCAATTTTAGCCTTGATCCTGAAAGAATGTTCCTACATATTGAGAGCTGACTCGTGCCATCGATCATGCTGTGAAATGTAGCACAGCTCCCAGAGAGGTTGGCATGTTGCCTGCACCTCTCAAGGCTAGAGCTGCTGGGCTCCAGCTGCTTCTATGCCCTGGTTTTGGTGCAGCGGAGGTGCTACTGGCACTCACAAGCTTGTATACCTGGCAAGGAATAGAAGTGTGCCACCCACTCAACATGGCTTTTGATTTGAGAAATGTAGAAAGTATCTGTCCATGTGTCTTTTTATCTATCTGCCTGTAAGGATGCTGGTGACTGCGCATGGGTTTACAGTCCTTTTGATAAAATGCTTTTATCGAGTGCAATTTGTGGAAAAAAAAACAAATCAGCAGAAGAGTGTTTTTAAAATACTCTGAAAATACACTGAAATAAATCATGATCCACAGAGGGGACTAAATAAATGATGAATTCTGTTTGGGCATGTTTTATAATTGCAAGCTTCTCAATGTGTTTCCACTCCTAGTGTGAATTCAGCTGTTATGTCAAAGCCTTAAACATGCATCTTTGAGCACAACACACCCCTTAGCTAGCATCATTTAAGCCAAGGCATGGCATTTCCTGATGTGGCACCCTTTGACGTGCACCCAGGCATAATTTCCCAACGCAGACACAAATGCCACATTTACAGTTTCATCACGTTTAGGCATAAAATAGCTTGGTTAGAAAAAGGGTGAGGTTCAGACTGAAACGCAAGAAAGCACACGTCATGAGGGGCAGTAAAGGCCCGTATCCACCCCAATAACCTCCTTCTATCAATTTTTCCTAACTAATAACATCACATGGCTGAAGTTTTCCGCCATTCCTTGAAGGTTGCCACCGGTGGGTTACATTTGAGTAAATGCTCCAGTCTGTACATGTCACACAGAGAAGACAATGGCACTGACATTATGATTGATTTCAGCGTGCAAGGAATGAACTGAATCTCTTAACATTCATCAGATCACCTGAAATCCATTTTAGATTTACATTTGAGCTATGTTTAAACTGTGATTTAGCCATATAACCTAGAAAGTAGTGTATATTTTTCCTTTCAAATGATGTCTAATACCTAGAGTACATTTTGTCTCAAACTTGAGTTACAAGTCTAACCTCCCAGCAACAGGTCCATGAAATTGAGCAAGTTTAGCTAAAAATGCTTTAGAAAATACTTTTGTCTGTTATCGGAAACACTCATGGTATATGAATGAGAGGGAAAAATTCAAAACCCTTCAAATTAAGACTAATACTTACATTTTGACCTTACACCTCTTTTGTTATGACCCGGTTCCATGAAAAGGGTAGAAGTTCATTCATTGAATAATTATGGATATTACTAAAACAATTAAAAAACTCAACCTTAACCTTACAGTTTGGACAGAAAGTCCCACACACACTCGCCTGGCTCACTCAGAGAGTTCTGCTGCCTTGCATCTTTTCATCAAACTAGTATGCCTTCTTTTAGCACATTGCCAGACAATGCAGGTTAGGACATTTTTCTATTTCTGGGTCTGTTTTTGGTAACATGAGATTTTTAAGCCCCCTCGCCCCCTTTTTTTTTTACCTCCAACAGAAAAAAAACCCAGAAAATTAGCTCTCAACTGGATCAGTATCTCCAAATGTTATAAAGATTAACAAAATGAGACCAAAATTCTCCTGTGTTAGTGTTTGGTGTTTAACATGTTTCCCTTTAAAGTTATTATGTGATCATTCACAGGTGTTCACATGAAATGAGTCTTATTATTATTACAGTAAAAGGCACATTTTTACGAATGTTAAGACATTTGACATTAGTATGTGCACAGGTGAACAAAACACAAAACAGGCCTACTTGTTTCCAAATGATGAATGTTATATCTATTTCCAATTTTTTTTTTTTTTTTGGGTGTTGTTTTTTTTTAGACTACATATTTTATCACAGAAATTTTACATATTATAGATGTAAAAACATGCTTAGGCTGTGTTGCAAAAATTGCTACACTTTTCCTCTGCAATACAGGTAGCTCTTTTTACTCCTTTCCGGGACGGTCCTCAGGAGAACCAGTTTCTTCATAGAATTTGATGGTTTTGTCAACTGCACTTAGGGACACATGCAAATTTTGTGAAATTTTTTTGGCTTGACATTTCTTAAAGTAAAGATGGCGCGCCATTACTCTTCACCTATCTGTTTGTTGCCACAATATGTATTTGTACAGTAGTTGTAGTAGTGCTAAAAGGGCTACTGACTCTGTACACACACTTCTCTGCACAAGACAGCTGATGATCTAAACCACACTGACAAGACAAGAAATGGTACAAATTAACTCTTGAGAAGACACATATAAGCCTTTAGGTGACTACCTTGCAAAGCTGATGAGTGCCAAAGCTAAATGTGGCTACTTTGGACAATCTGAAATATAAAACTCATTCTTAGTCTTTTCTTCTGTGTGTGTCCTTTCACATTTTGGATGTCTTCAATGATTAAAATTACAAAAATAACAAAAAAATTGCTTGAAAATAAACTGTAAAACTGTGGCATTTGTACACAGTGGGGTGAGAATGAGTCTGGAACACTGATATCTGAGAATACAACTGTGGACAAGCACACCCAATGCTGTACATGCGATACATTTGATATTTTCATTTCAAATCTGTTTAAAAAGCTAACCAGTAATGCAGTTTTTAACCCAAAAACTCATACAAATAGTGGCACAAAAGAAAAGAAACTACTCTAAAAAAAACTCCAAAATGCTTCAGAGGAAACCATTTTGAGTCTTTGAGCACCAATCTCTCAGTCCCCGAGGGCAAACACAGAGCTGTCGTTCAGCTGTTACATGCAATGTATATCACTGCCAGAAATCTGATGACACACTTAGCACATGATCTCTGTGGTAAACCACTGCGATCACTACTGCTGTTCACCTTATGACTTTAGCTGCTATCTGGTCCCTGTTTAGTTGTTGAATAAATAATGGTTGCAATTAAATAATTACTTACAAAATAAACTCCCACCAACAGAGTTGAGCAGAGCTAGACTGTATTATAGAAGCCATCTAATGAGTATTGAATTGGATTTAAAGCAATTTCTACTTTGTATTTTAATAAGACACATCCCGTAGAGTGCTCATGAATTGTGGTCTTGAGAAATTTCATGATTGTCAGATGTCTCTGGATCCTTCTGGAAATTCTTCTGTGTATTTGAATTGAATTCTTAACACACACTAGCGTGTTACTGGGGGGACAAATGCTAATATTAAGGTAGATAAATCCCCTCATTCCAACGTGAAATTTATATCTGTGATTTTTATTAGGTTCAATTAAAATATTTATTTGTTTGAATTTGTTTCATTTGTCTCAGAGTGCCTGAGACAACCTTCCTCCTGCTCACACACACATTATAAACATAAGCAACATCTCACACATTCACTCTCATGAAACAAGATACTTTTTGTTGCATTTGCAACTTCTGTAAAGTTGTGTAGTTTAAGATATAACAGTCAGATATGTGCCTACTGAAGACTGCTGTAAGTGTGTTGACAAAAGGCAAGGGTCAGATATGACCGGCAATCGTATTCTGACATGTCCTATAAATTAATTCTGTCACTTACAGACTTCTGTAAGGGCGGTGACAAAATAAAGTACAGTGTTACCCCGAATTGCGAGTTTAATTTGTTCCAGGATCGAGCTCGTAAAGCGGAAAACTTGTGACCCGGGACTGGTTTTCCCATAAGAATACATGTAAAACCAATTCATCCGTTCCAAGACCCAATAAAACTCACATACATGCATACATACATACGCATACGTGCACATAAGGGATCTGGAAAAGAATGTATATTTTTTATTATTATCTGAAAAGGAAGTTATGTTAATTATCTGAAAAGGAATGCATGAAATTAGTTCTAAAAATTATTTATAAATACACGTTACTTTGGAGACAGACAGCTGCAGGCTGAGGAAGCCTGATTGTGGAGGAGGACGGAGGAAGGGCACGCGCTCCTCTCGCTTTGTCTCAGCTAGTCTCACAGCTTTTCGGCCAGTTGACGTCGGAGAAAGTCGCGACACGTGCTCTCTATCAGAGGACTCACAAACAGTTTTCATCGCAACCTGATTTTTTTGCACGTGAGCCGGTACAAAAATTTGCTCAATTTCCTCCTCATAACCCAAGAAATTTGTAAGCTGATGCGCTCGTAAACCGGGGTACCACTGCATCATGATTTGTTTTTTTCCTTAGATCTGGTATCATACAGTGCTACCAGAAACACAGAATAATCGACCTTCTGGAGTGAGGCTAACTCTAGTTCAATTATGATTGGTTTGAAATTGTGATATTGTAAATTTAAAATGTTCAAATTTAGAATTCTACTGAGTCATAATGATGGGGCTTGTTTTTCCTTGTCTATTTTGTGGTGGCAGTTCTGGACTGACAGTACTGAGCAAAATCATATTTTCACAACTACTATTTCATATGACAGAGTTTACATAAATATTAAAACTTAATCCAGATGCACTTTCACAGTATGAAGCATTTAAGGCCACTGTAAGTGTACATTATATTTTTTACTTCACCTTTATTTATACAGGTTGGCCTCACTGAGACCCGCCATCTCATTTTCAAGAGGAACCTGTTCACACAAACAAAGACACAGCTAGAAAAACAACACAAATGGGACAATGAACACTAAAGACAATTTCAGTTTCCTTAACCAAAGTCAGTTGGCTGTTGATCATGGGGATGGGGCAGATTTGAACTTGAGTGTGACTGACTATAATTTGAGATGTTCTATAATTTAATTTAGATTCTGCAGACTTGTGAAATGGAACTAACGTGAGTAGTGAGGTCACGAATCACAAACATTCAAGTTGTTTTCCTGAAGCCTGTCTTGTTGTGTGGATTTGTCAAGACTGGCAGTGCATCATTTCACAGCTCTTATTTCAGAACACAGAGTTTAAACCTCCAAACCCAGTTAAGATGGATTCTGACAGTATGAGACCTTTAATGTGTGAAACTCATAGATGTCAGTTTTAAGTGTTATAGCTCTTCATTGAAGTAAATGAGAATGTTTGCAGATTTAATGGATTAATTTAATGCTCAGTGGCTCCAGTGAGCGTCGGTTTCTTCTGCACACAAACACACACACATTAACACACACACGGGCACACAGTGGTACTTGAACTAATTCCAAAGTGTTTCCTGACGCCCACATCTCCTTCCTTACCCCTGATCACTTCCTGTTTCGAAGCTCCACTGCAGTGACTTTGGCATACTCTGCTGAAAAGTGTCACATATATATTCCCTTGTACACAGAGACTTTAATGTGTGGTAACAACCCACTCAAAAACTCACAACTGTGTCTTGGTGGGTGAAAAGCTACACTGTCAAATGCCACCATAGGGTGCTCTGCTTCTCACTTTAAAGATGAATTTTTACTCCAATTATCTGTCAGCCTCTCATGATGCAATCAGCAAAAGTCAACCATTCTAACAACCTTCTCACCCAAAACTCTATAACCGATGAGTGATGTTTGTCAGCGGTATGTGTGAACTTTGCTTTAATTATAGCTTCAAGCATTCTGAGATCTTTATGTAACTCACCATACCTGGGAAAAAAAAGGAAAACAACTTTCGGGTTAACTTTCAGAGGCAATTGGGACGTGATCTAATATTTATATCCCCTCTAATTGCATGCCATAATTACAACCTTGGCCTTAAGAAAAGGCTTTGGAATAAACTGAATTAATTTGGCAGCAATAAGTTGTGGCTGCACGCTGATTCACTCTGCATGCTGTAACTCCAGAGAGAAATCACATTAAATGCACCAATAATATGCGTGAATCGCAAAGAAATGCTTCAAACAATAAAAAGGAGTCATGAGGAATTAAAACAGAAAGGACAGAGGTGGTCTGAATGAAACAAAGGCAAAATTAGCAAAGTCATCATGAGAATTAGCAGAAACAATACAAAATAATGATCAAATTGGAGAAAGGGAGAAAAATGAATAAGATAAGCCACATAATTAATGAAAATGAACAAAGACAGGAACAAAAAAAATAGCAAATAAGACCAAAAATTAATTTTAAATGAATATTATATCTATAGCTTTGTTCAATTAATTATATTTATTTATTTATTTATTTCATTATGTTTACTATTTTGCTCATATGAATGAGTTTTTTGTGTGCTTGTTTAATTTGATTTATTTTGTTCATTTATGTTCATTTTCTTGATAATTTTATTCATTTTGTCATTTGTTACTTATTTTGTTCATTTTCTTGAATGTTCGTTTTTTCTAACTTGTTGTGAATTTGGTTCATTTTCTCAATTCGTTTGTTCATTTTTGCTCCTTTGTATTGTTATTTTGTTTGTTTTTTGCTAATGTTTTGTTGATTTTGAGTATTATTTAACTCTACACTTTCATTATGCTGACATATACCTTTTTGGGGCAGTTTGATGTATTTGGTGGTTTGTTTCATTTGTGTAATTGTATTGTATTGATTGTTTTGTTCAAATTTGCTATTTGTTGGTTACTGTACTTTGTTCATTTTTCTTATTGTGTGGTTCACTGTTCATTATTTTGTTCATTTTTGTTCACTTCCTTGCTTATTTTGTTCCTTTTGGCTAATTTTGTGGATTGTGTTGATCATTTTTTGCTCATCTTGCAAAATGAGGAAACATTTTTGTTTCATTTCTCTTAATTTTATCACTTATATTGTTGATTTTTGCTCATTCAGTTACTTTGGACATTTTTTTTTATTATTTTGGTTACTTTTTGCTCCCACCTTAAAGACAAAATTCACCAGCATACAGAATTGACACTCAATATTCCTAGAAGCATTACTTAAAATGTCTTCCCAGTGTTCCAACCTAACCTACAATCTTACTTCATCTTTTCTTTTTTTTCCTCACTGCTGCACACAATACATGCAACCACATCCCACCTCCCACTTGCCTGCACCCCTTCCTGTGGACATGCAGGTGGGGTCACAGATGATTAAAGCAGTGGCAGGTGGACTCCACTTTGAAACTATCAATAACCCCCCGAGAGCTGAATCAAACGGCAAACCCTCCATCTCTGTCAGCCGGGAGGATGGACGGAGGGTGAGGGTGCAGAGGGTGACAGTCCACCTCCGGATGGATTCTCAATGAATGCCATAGTGAGATGCAGAAGTCCGTAGAACAGCCACTGAGGAATTCATGTGTCTCTGATGTGATTTCAGGCAAGCTCTGTGGATTTCATTCTGCTGACCCTGCAACCTTTGACCAGAGGGGGTTGAAGATAGTAGAGCCCGCTGTCTGCAGCACAATACTGAACTACTGCATTTCACAAAGACTGGTGTGCAATTACAGTAGTGGAAGAAGCATTTGGATCTATTATTTGAAGGCCCCTTGCTGTGAAAAATGCATCTTTGTTGAGTGTTGAGGTTCATATAAACATTGTGGTGTCAAATAAAAGCAATGTTCAGCTCTGTCAGTCCTACAAAATCTACAAAATATGGACAAAAGGAAACATAAGCCATTCTGAATGTGTGTAACTTGTGACAAGACAGCCAATGATAATCAAACTGAAATGCACCTGTCCTGCCCTCATGAGCAAGTTAAATTTAAAATTGTTACAATGCAAGTTTCTGCAGGCGTGGTTTTCGGTAGGGATTTACTGATTTGACACATTTCGGAGAATGGGGCGTGGTTTGTGAACTCTCATCAGCATAGTGAGGTGCAGCTGTGGGAAACAAAGTTGATTTAAACAGCTGTGCAGATGCATGAACAGAGAATGGAGAATTGAGGACTCAGAGAAACACGAAGAGAGTTTTGACACACCAGCAGCTCACCAGAGACAGTAAAGAAAAATAGAACTGAGCCATTGTTCTATGGGAAAAAGCATCAGACTTTTAAATAGCACGCTGACACTGTTTGTATATACTGTATTCACCTTAGCTCTGAACTACATCACCCAGTGACCATAGCGCAGGGGTGATCAAGACACTGGAAGGAGAGCATGAACTGGCCGGAGAGATGGACACTGGGACTGTGTTCGCCGGATTCCAGAGCCAGACGTGTGATGGTGAGTGTTGCAAACGCACACCTGCTTCCTCCAATAGGATAGGGCAAAACATATCACCCAGGGTCCTGAACACACACGCAGGGTTCGATGAGGTTTAGTTACTGGGGTTTATCTTGGTAGCTTAGCGAACAGGCTCGGACCAAAGCTAAGCGCGAGGTAAACCGTAACATATGTGGTGCTTGTCCGGGAATGAAATCATAACATATGTCAGGCTTGTCTGGGAGTGAATCATAACAAAATTTTAATTTTAAAGTAACCAATCAAAGCAAGCTAAAACTAGCCCCACCCCTAGGAGCCAACTGTCAATATTCCAAAATTGACCATGTCTTTACAGTGACCAAATCAACTTCGTATTAACCTGCAGTGTGTTGTTTGAATGATGAATGAAAAGCAGGCAACTGAAGCACTTGAATGTATTCAGAGCATATGAGAAAGCATTAGAGTGTCTTTAACAACCAAGAAACATCAACTCCTCACACTTTATTTTGTCACCATTTTTACAGAAGTCTCTAACGGAGTGTTACAGTATGGGATGTAAATGCTGTAAAATAGTGATGTACAAATACTGCATTACTCTAAAAAATAAAAAGACAATAAAAAGATTATTAAAAATGCTGCATCGCAATTGAAAGTCAAGCATAAAACATCCCGAGTAAAAGTTAATGAATGGTGGATCACAAGGCAGAGCAGCTTGCCCAAACACCACAGGGTTAGCGGTTAGTTAGACAACATATCAATGTTGAAACTGATCCCATGTTGAATTTAATGCCAACAATATATTTGGAAAAATATTGGGTCAGTGGCACAAAAGTACTGTACCTGACGAGTTGTGAAAAGCTTAAAAATCCATCTAAGGAACATGTCACAACTACTGACGTTAACTCAACAGATTTGTGACATGACTGTGACCATAAAGGATCAGGGGTTACTTTTCTGTGACTCAGGCTTACTCACATTTTCATTCAGGGACACGAGACTTACATTTAGGCATGAAGCTGAGACTTAGGGTGAAGGAAAAGGCTTCAGGGGATAGAAAGGAAGAAGAACAAAAAAAAAAAAACATGAAATACACAAAATGCATGTAATTCACAAAATACTTGAAGTAGGACAAAAACACAAAGTAATCACAAATGATTATCTGCCTGGGGTGGGATATGAACCAAAATGCTAGCTGACCTATGCATTACTTACAGTATGTTGCCATAGCTCAAACCACCTACTTCTAGGGTTTTTTCAGCTTATAAATATCACTATAGTGTAGGGTTGCATTACTATTAGAAGGTACTTAACTGTAAAATGTAGCCTTAGGTCCTAATATGGTGCATGAACCAATTACTCATTTAGGCTTTTTGGTTGAAGGACAGACTTCCTTCTCTGCAGAAAGCTGCAAAGCATTTGGGGAGATTTCATATCCAAAAGTTCATTATATTTAGAACATATTCAGAGAATTTGAAGAACCCTCACAACAAACACAAGGGACAAAGCCAAAAAACTGTAATGGCTTAATATGATCGTAGGGACCTCAGACAACATTGCATAAAAAATAACCATGATCTGTGGTGGACACCACTCCATGGTGAAACACTTCTAAAAGCTGTTACCTGTGAAACACTGGATTCACAAATTCATGGTGAATATCTACCATATACTATTTTGAAGCAACATATGCTACCAAGTAGACTCCATCCACTTTTTCATCCATTCACCCACCCACCCATCCACACAGCGAGCCACTCATCCACTCGCTCACCCATCCATCCATCCATCCGTCCACACAATCATCCATCCATCCACACACCCACCCATCCACACACCCATTCACTCAGCTAACCACCCATCCACTCACTCACCCACCCATCCATCCATTCATCCACACACCTCACCACTACTGTAAATAGAGCAACATTTGACAACATTTTTATGTACTCTACAGTACAAATGCAATCTATCTATCTATCTATCTATCTATCTATCTATGTGCGTTTAAGAGTAAAATGAGGCAGCCCGGTCATGTGTGTGTCTATCAGCCTTGTATATTTCCAGAAGGAATGATTTAATGGAAATGTCAAGAGCAGCAGTGGCTCCGAGCAGAGGCTGAACTCTTCTTCTGATACAATGTGAGCCTGAGACTTGAGCAGGATGACAGACTTGTTGTCATTCAGCTGCAGTCTGGACTAAAAATCTGCCTTCATCGGAACAGAAATGCCATTGTCACTTTTTAATGGGTTTACAGCTCCGTCCTTGCATACTAATTAGATAGAAATCAATACTGTAGAGGTTCTGTTTGTGGCCATTTTTAAAACACTCAAAAAGTGATAAAGAACAGTGCAATTAAAATACTATTAGATTCTGTATTTTCCAAGGAGAAGGGTGGAGCAAAGGCAACAATAAAGAAAGAAATGTGCGGAAAACAAAAAGCTTCATCCTGAGGGAGTTTGGAATAAAATAAATGAGGTGAGAAGGAAAGAAAAACAGACCTGATAACATGATAAATGAGTGTGAAGAGGCACTTTTAATTGGAGAATGGTAATTATTTGCTGTATGAAGCATTAAAATGATCAAACTTATGTTAATTTCTTCATTGAGAATTCACTTTAACAGGTTGTAAAGTTGCCCATAGGGTGAAAATGAAATCAAGTAGAAAACAAAAGCTGAATAGAATAGATTTGCACATTTTAATTAAGACTGCCTTTCTCAAACCTCAAAAACACTGTAGTGATGATGGAGCCTTACTTTATTTGTTTAATTTTTTTGTGCAATTTCATTCATTTTCTTGTTTCTTCTTATTTGTTTTTACTTATTGTCTTGATTTTTTAAATCTTTGTATATTTTCTTGATTATTGTCTGTAGTGTGTTTTAAAGGTGCAGTATACAATGTTCAGAATTCAGCTCATGGCTGAAGGTTTGTCACTATAAATGATTAGACAGGCACCCTGCCGGTCAACATGGCTTACGAACTCATTGGTGCACAAGCTCATGCACTCACTCCCAGATTGAAAACTGTAATAGTAGCTGCTACGTAGCTAGCAACTGTAGCTTATCTAACCACAGGACGAGTGAGGAGACACATTCTGAATTTCAGATTCCTTCAACATCTGCTACAGGTAGTATAAAAGAAGAGAAATATTAGCTTGACAACTGTATGCTGTGTTCACTGGCAGGTCACCTGTTTAATTATTTATATCAGTCTGCCATGAACAAAAAGCCACTACCTAGTTTTCCAACATTATGTAATTGTTTATTTTGTGTATTTTTTTTGTGTGTTTTGGTGATTTCTATTCATTTTTCTTCAGTTTTGTTCAGGGTTTTTTTTTCATCATTTTGCTGATTTTGTTGATTATGGGTCTCATTTTAAAATATATTTAAGTAATGAAGATCAGTGCAATGTCTCAAGAACTTTGACTGTGTCCCTGAGCGCAGTCGCCAAAACTATCGGACTATGATGAAACTGTCTGTCATGAGGACCGTCTCAGGAAAGAAAGACCATCAACATATGCTGACGAGGAGAAGATTATTAGAATGACCTGAATCAGAAGCTGGAGAGGGTCCTCGTGAGAAAGCATCATCATAGTGTTTTGGCGACTGCACTTGATGACACATTCAAAGTCCTTGACATTTTCTCAAATTGACAGACCTTCATTTTTTAAAGTAATGATGGACTGTCTTCTTTTTCTCTTTCCATAGTATGGATTTGTACAGTCGTTGTGGTTGCACTAATAGGTCTGTTGACTCTGTCCCATAGTCTGTATATATAACTGGACAAAGTGACCGTGACATCACCCATTAGTTTCTGAAGGGCTGTTTTGAGGCCAATCGGGTTGTCGCTTCCTGGACGGCATATTGGAGCCAAAAACAGGATGTAACCATATTTGGACGAACGGCAGCGGGGCTTACGAAGCATTCATGCCAGAGGATTTATGGGAAGCTAATATTAGCCACTAGCTCACTGATATGGTAAAATTTCACCATGCAGTGTCAAAGTCATATTACATGTTGTTAGTGTAAACACAACCACAGCTGCAGTCGAGTGTATGTCATGTATAACTATGAACATATTGAATAGATGGAAGATACAAAGGTCCGAATCGGTCTGAGCGAACTAGCGAGCTGCTGTTATAGCGACATGTCAATCAAACCCCAGCACGGCAGTGATTTGTTGGATTATTTGCTGTGATATCTTCATCACGGAGCAAAAAGTTAAAGATGAACCACCCCGTTACTTATTAGAGGGACCAAATAAAACTTTTGAGACCATGATGACCCATGAAAAAAAATTTGCTTAGTATTTTCTGATAGAATCACATGTATCTATTGGAAAGAAGCTTCTTGGAGCCAGACGATCGGTTCCCCAGTGGCCAAGTGGTGGTATTACAACTTAAAGTTATTTCAGCATTGGCCTCACTGAACAGCCCCGGTTGTTGCCCCTTGCTCTGTTCTCACACTTCCTCTGAACAAGACAACTGATGGTCTGATGCACATTAAGAAGACAGGAAGTGGCACAACTTTGGATAATATAAGTTATAAAACATTAAAGAAACAGTCTGGTTCTTTAACACTTTTTTATTTCTTACATGACTCCATATGTGTTCTCTCACTGCTTGGATGTCTTCAGAATTAATGGATAATGTTGAAAATAGTAAAAATACAGAAAAAAAAAACATTGGAATCCACGATGTGACCAAACTTTTGACTATACTAATGTACAGATTTGGATTCACTTTCAGTTTAAAAATGCGCATTACAGTAGATAACGACAAAGTTTTTGACATTTGGGTCCCAAGCAGGCGACTAGTTCATCTTTTTGTCTCTCGAGCTAAAAAGTTCGAAAACCATAAATAAATAAATAAAACAACCGACCGGTCCGCGTCTTTGGAGAAACCCCATCATTTCAGATCCAGCTCCTCATCCTCCAACTCTGTCTCACCGTCACCGGGCTCCGTGGAAGCTCATTTTCCGTGGTGACCTTCAGCGTGGGCGCGGCTGCTCTTATCCTGCAAATCTCCACCAGTTGGCATTACACCACAATTAAAATGCGTGTTCAAAGCGCCGTGTCACCGCGCTGCGTGGCACCCCGGAGCGGAGAGGGTGACATCTAGGACTCCTCGCCGAGAGATTAGCGCGGCACGCACCCAACTCTACTTATTCTATTTTTTTTTAAATCACCAAATCACACCACCGCTCCGGTTTCTGGACTTTATTTGTGCGAGCGCACCGTCACTTCTCCACATTTTCCACAGAAGGTAAGATATTTTGGTTTTAAGCTAAAGCATCGATTCCTTGAAGTGATCCGTGTGTACAGTATATGTGCGTTTCCTCCGGCTGGTCACAATCTTATTTCTTGCCCCAGTACTCCAGATATTCTGATCTCTTCTTTTTGTATTCTGCGACCCCTTCCTGCAACTTAACGCGCGGCTTTCGTGTTGTTTTTCCCCGTGATTTTCCTCCTTTACGCGCTCCTTCCCTGGCTCCTGAAAAGTGATCATAAACACCAAAACATTTGCAGCATTTTAGTGTATTTCTGAATGATTTTCCATTTTTTTTTTAGCTCTTTTTGGAGATGGAAGTGAATGCTGCTACACAGAGAGGCGCAGATGAACTGAGTGAAAAGAGATTATTCAACTTCAAACCATCTTAGTTTCAGTCTGTTCAGACAGCGCGGATCCTGAAGGAACGAAGAAATGAATGAATGAATTAATGAATGAACGCATAGCCTCATAAAAACACTCAATACAAAAAAGGCGTGTAATTCACGTCTCTGTTTCCAGGCTGATCTCATGTCAACACACATACAGTAGGTGTAGATTTCAGGGAGGATGGGGGTGCCTGACCACGCAAGTGTTAGAAACATGTTAAGAATTTGTGCATTTGTCGAAATTATTATTTTACTCGTTTTGGTTAATTTTGTTGTTCATTTTCTTGATTGTTTTATTTCTTTTTTTCAGTTTTGCTCGTTTTGTTCATTTTATGACGTTTTTATTCACTTTGTTTTTCATTTCCTTCATTTATTAGTCTTTTTTAGTCATTCATTGTTTGTTTACTTTCTTATTTTGTTCATTTTGCCCATTTTTTTACTTTTTCATTTTCTCAGTTTTTGTTCGTCCACTTGATTATATTCGGTCATTTTTCTTCATTTTTGTTCATTTTGCCGCTTATTATGCAAAATATGTTTCTTATTATGTTTCTTATTTCTGAATCAGTTTTGGGCACAACAAATTAAAAAAATGTCAGTATTGCAGTTTAAATGAATGCGTCGTCCCGTTTTATTCATTTATTATTGATTTTTTTTTTTCATTTTATTGTTTATCTGTATCATATTGTTTCTTATTTTTTTCCATTGGTGTTTTCTCAGTAAAGGGCAAACTGCTGCATTAACAGTCCATTATAAAACACATAAAATGAAGTGTGTCCTATAAACACACTATCTACACTATATGTTAAAAATCATCCCAAAACAAGGCGCACTAGTGTTTGGACCCGGTGCGTAAAACAGCTGCGTAAAAACAAGTCGATTCTCCATCCGGTCCGTATTATCTTTAGGACCCGGAGGAGCGCATAGATGTGACTGGGCATCGTGGCTCCATCTGAGGAAGACTTCTTATCTCTTTCTCCTCCTGTCCACAACTCGATTCGCCGCCGAAATCCCTCAAACCTCTCCAAACCCACCAGTTGTTCTCCATCGGGATCTGTTTGATTACGCGTCGCCGGATGAATTTGGCACCAGTGTAAATCTGTCTTGACTTGAAGTATTCTTGTCTTGCGCCATTCCGATGAACGGAGCAGCGCTGTCAAAGTCTACCAGCCTCCAGACGCCGAAGGAGTCCTGAGACATTTGAAGCGCTGCCTACTTTGGAGGGAAAAGTGTTGTAATTTGACGCGAAAGTTGAATCCAAAAGTTGAGGCGCGCGTCTTTTGGTGGCAAATTATAAGAAACCAGAGACTGAGGGAAGAATCAGTCCAAGTCGGATGAGAATCTTTCTTCAAACTGCTCGTGGTTGGTGAACTTGTTGAATAATCAGGAGCGCGTGTCGATGTGAGTATTGTAGCGGCATTAAAAACGCAGCATCCACAGCCTTTACAGTGTGTTTTTATCCGCTTTGCATGGTCGCTCAGGTGTCATTTGCACGTTGTTGGTTATAATAACAGAATAATTACAGTGAGATGTGTATGGGCGGGTGGTTAACAGTAATCAACCTTTAAGTAAGTTTAATGAAAACGAGAGTAAAAGAGTTTATATCCTCAATATCTTACATTTTACACCTTTAACCCTATAATGCCGTGTGCCTCATATTCGATACACACATTTCTTAGACCTATTGCATCATCATATGGTAAAAACTTTGGTCAAAACCCTGTTGATACAATCTGTTACTTGTCTTTTGCCTCAAGGTGGAGGTGAAACTGTGTCAAATATGAAACAAATAAAAAAAAACATTGATGCAAATTATTTTTGTTTATTTTAATTTGATCTTGTTAAAGGGGCAAAGGAAGGCTTCAGATAAAAAAAAAAATAGAATTTTCTGTGCATTATTTCTTGGGTCAGGCTTTATAGGGTTAAGGACTTGAACTGTGGACAGACTTTTAGTTTTGGCACTCATGTAGATAAATGTGCCCCGAATTAGATCTCACATTTTATTATATTGCATGCATTTGTGCCACTTAAACAGCAGCTCAGTAAAGTCCAGTTTACGGGTGCGTCGCCTTTTGCATAAGATGTCACCCAGACACATGTTCCAGACTCAGATATGTAACTTTTGTGTCTCGAAACCCCTGCTTTCTACAAATAATGGTTATTTCATTCATTTTTGTTCATTGTTGGATTATTTTTAGATCAT
This sequence comes from Pseudamia nigra, assembly GCA_029823295.1. Taxonomy (NCBI): domain Eukaryota; kingdom Metazoa; phylum Chordata; class Actinopteri; order Kurtiformes; family Apogonidae; genus Pseudamia; species Pseudamia nigra. The sequence goes on along the minus strand of JAQQAE010003463.1, from coordinate 914 downwards.
TTTCTTGATTGTTTTGATCAGTTTTCTTTATTTTGTTCATTTTGTGGATTTTAGAAATTATTTTAATCCATTTAGCTCATTTTTTTGTTTATTTTGTTATGATTTATTTTCTTGTTTATTTTATTCATTTTCAGCCCATTTTTGTCCTTGTTGATATTGGTTGTTTGGTTCATGTTTGTTTATTTTCTGTTATTTTGTTCATTCATTGTTTGTTTCTGTTGGATTATTTTTGTTCATTTTCTTGCTTTTTTATTTATTTCTTGTCAAATTGTGGATATTGTGTTCATTTTCTTAGTTATTCTGTTCATTTTCTTTTGATTTCAGTTCAGTTTGTGGATTTTATAATCATTTTCTTGTTTACTTTGTTTTTTTTTTTTGGCTTCCTTAATAAACCTGTGCAGAAGAGGCACCAAATGATGCATTAAGAACTCACTGGAAACACAGAAAATAAAGTGTTTAACTTTCAAAATTTCTAAAAAGGTCCAGCGATGCCTGCTCAACACCTCCACCTCCCACCACACAGTTAAAGCTAAACCTCCAACCCTTATTGAGACGTGACAGAGGAAGCCTTACATGTGCAAATGGCCACAGTTTCTGTCAAAGATGGTATTTTTTTACAATGACATGACTGTGAGACAAGATGTTTGGGGTTTTTTCTTATTGCTATGAGATTTAAACATATTTTCTGCAACAGATCCTGCACTTTCACGTGAGACTGATCTGCCGATGAACTGTGAATAATGCATGGTCACCCATTTCATAAGTGTCAGTGAGCTCCATGCTGAGGAACTGTGATATCATTCCCATATTCACCACAGCCTCCTACCGGGAGGAAAAAAAATCCAGCCAAGCCAGGGTTTTATGGGAAATAAAAAGAGAATAATATGACCCTTAGTTTCAGACATTAAACATGC
>JAQQAE010003462.1:0-20172 GCA_029823295.1 Pseudamia nigra | reverse complement strand
AAATTTAAAAATGTGACATTTTTGGACAGTGCGGCTTATAATCAGGTGCGGTTTATAGTGCGGAAATTACGGTAATCTGTTCTGGACCCACAACAAACTCCCATATAAAGTATTTATTACACACCCGTATGTGCACATTTATTCTTTATTATTGTTTGAAAAGAAAGTTACAGTATGTTAATTATCTGAAACGGAATGAATGAAATTAGTTCTAAAAATGATTTAGAATGTATTCTTACCTTAGCTTATGACTTAATAGTGTGTCCGTGGACACTGCACACGTCCATTACTGTAAAAAGCTCCAGAAACCGGAGCTGCCGGTCGAAGCACAGCTCCAGCATGTTTACAGCTACTGTTGTTAGCTACGGCTAACAACATAGCCGGCTCCAACGTGGAGTTAGCTTATGATGGCGGAGGCTAGGACACACAGGACCACGCTGTCGGGTTCTGCTTTGAGGAGTTGAGCTGATTGATAGATGCCGATGGTGCGGCAGTCTTGTTTCTGAGCTGTTTCTTGTTTCACAGCTGGCTAGCAGCTAGCGCTAGCCGGCGGTTTCTTGTTTCCTCTTTCACAGCCAGCTGGCTGTGAAACAAGATGTGGTATTGTTGGCCCAGACCCGGAAGTGACTTTTTTGTTATCAGCTGCCGATTTGTTATGGGTTCAAATTTTGTTGTACGGTTCAAATTGCTGATTTTTTCTTCAGTATCCAAATTTTTTGTTGTCTTAACCGTTTGTTAAATGGGGTACCACTGTAATTGAATCTCAAAATTTGGTTTCATGGCATTATTTTGTGTGACCATTAAAAGTCCTGCAGCCTAAACTTTGCTTTAGCTTTCCTTAATGCTGCAAAATAAACACAAGAGCTTGTGTGTGCAGCACTCTCCTAGCCTCCTTGTTCCGGACACAGCTAAAGGCCCATTTATGCCCATCCAGACTACTCTGTCCTCTAGTGTGGATTTCTCTCTGAAAATACTAAGCAATTTTTTTTTTTTGTCATGAGTCATTATGCTCTCAAACATTTTATTTGGACCCTCTAATAAGTGATCTGGTCCATCTGTAACTTTTTGCTCCGTTATTAAAATATTATGGCAAATAATTCAACAAATGACTGCTGTGCTGGGGTTTGATTGACATGTTGCTATAGTAACTAGTCTCGCCAGTGGGGTCGGGCCAAGTCAGACCTTCGTATCTTCTATTTATTCAATATGTTCATAGTTTTACCTGAGATGCACTCGACTGCGTGGGTAAGTGTTTACACTAACAACACTGTAATATGATTTTGTTTAACACTGCTTGGTGAAGTTTTAGCACATCCGTAGGCTAGCATTTAGTTAGCCTTCCCTACGCGCCGCTTTCACGGCCACCATACATCCATATCAAACAACAAACCCAAGACGGAGAGAGAAATTACATACAGTCTTTTTCAAGAAGCTTGGCCAACTTGTGTTTTCCATGCCTCTTGTTTCAACTGCTAGAAACTGAACAAGTGTGGATTAAATCAGGTATGATGGATTTAAAGCATTTTGTCTGAAAAAGCAAAAGTAGTATTTAATTTAAAGTGTTATAGTATTTAATTTAATATAATCTAATCTTTTAAAATAGTAGTGTGATGCACCACTATTTCAAAGTGATGCTTTGCGTATCCCAGTGGTATCAAAATTGGATTTAAGTGTTCATCAGAAAATTTTTTAAATCTATTTTCTAGCTACTGTACGTTCAATGCTGTATAAAAGTGCATAGTTCAATCAGGATCACTTCTGTCAAACGGTAATTTCATTTGCAAGAATTGATGATATGGCTTTGTACTCTCCCTGCCTTTGTCTAAGTGCAGACCTTGGATCAACATCAGGACCCAACCACTCTAGCACCACTCCCCACCATAGCAATCATCATAACAAAAAAATGACACAAAGTCAGATATGGCATAAAATGGGTAGGTCACAGGAGCATTGTTAGTCAAGCTACATAGTTTAAATATGGCATCCTGCATGATGACCACCAAATGAGGTGATGTGGGGAGGAAAATGTGTTTAAGAGTTTCAGTTCGGATTTAGAGAACACCCCAGCATTGAAATGGTATCTGTGAAGGTTAAAAATAATAATCTATTATTTTCACATAATGGATTGATCTCCATATCTGTACTTCTCTCCTACTGCTGCATTTGGCACCGCTGGTCACAACAGATTGAAGACATGGCTGTTTGTATATGATAATGACCAGTCATCTACTCAAACTAAAGATAGTCAGAGTTCTGCAGGGCTCTGCGCTAGGACCAGTACTTTTTACACTGTTGTTAGGTGACATTATAAGGAAATATGGCGTAAGTTTTCATTGTTACGCTGATGACACACAGTCGTACCTCTCCATGAAACCAGAAACTTTTACCACGTCAACCTTTATCTGTGAAGCACCTAGAGATAATTATGACTGGGACCATACAGCCCCTCTCACACTTATTTGGAACCAACAGGAATGAAGAAAATCATGCTAAATTCAGGAATTTGTAAGAAAGCCATTGGAATACTTGGAATGCTTCTAACTCACCTTGAATTATTCTTGCACATTTCGGGTGTATTAGCTCAGGAATGTAGCTTGAATGTCGTTAGAACACAGTAGGAATGTTGAGAATGCAGTCAGAATGCACTTGCAGGTGTTTTCAGTCATATATTGGTGTGGAGGCTAGGACTGACTTTGAGACACCCATGCTCATTTGTTTAAATCATTTTTTAAATCTTCTTTCTCCACAAACTGAGCTAAAACTATGTAAAACTATTGGTAAGTTGGCAGAGTTGGTACCTCTCCTCCCTTTGACATGCAGGTGTTTGAATAATGTTGAATATTGATAAGTTGCTCTGTGGAGCTACTCTTTACCAAACGTGATTACAAGAATGTCCTAACAAGATAAACAAGTTGTTCACATTCTTCCTTTGGGCAGCTCCTAAAAGATTAACTTGTAAGATAAAACAGGGGATCCTGGGAGGAATGAAGCAAGATGGCTGAAGGTGACTCTAAGCCTGAGCTTATCGGGGGATTCGGTAAACAAGAGGCCTGGCAAGCGCGGCGCTCGGCTGTTGACAACTGGTGATGGTGACCAGGTGGGATATGTTATCCTAACAGTCTGGAACTCTTGTGAATTATTTGCTGATAGATATAAACAGCTGTTATTCTTGGTAATGGAAAGCAATTAGAAACATCTGCATACTTGGCTGTGAGCGATGCCTCCGAATGGCGGCCATGGCTCCCAGGTGCCGCTGGGAAATAATTACATCATCAGGACGGGGGCCTGGGCTGGAGGACTGCTAGTGATCTGTGAAGAGCAAGGAGGAGAGCCCAAAGAGGGGCACACACACAAAGAATTCCTGCCAATTACATCTCAACCTCAGAACTTTGAACATTTCCCTTCATCCTAGTCTTCCTCCTTAATGGCAGAAATCAACTCACGTATCTTTAATTTCACTTCAATTCTCCTTCTTACCTGCCTGTTTTAAATTTATCCTGGGTATTACTTAGCGGTAAAGACACATCTTTCTTGAACAATGCGCACATGCAAGCTGTAAGATGCGTATTTGTTTCCTCTGGACGCAGCATCTCCTGGCCATGGCAGTAAACATGTTATTCAGTGAAGTGATGAAGTCAGACAGCATTGGCTCCATCCCGTCAGCTGACAGGTGCGACCTGACACACCTGATCAACACTTCTCCATGGATCAATTCCAGACAAACTAGAGTCTTTCAGTGTATTCATTCCACTGCTGGGGAATTAAATGTAAGAGTAAGGTACAGTACGTCACCTGATCTGAGAAGCAAAGGGTCATCTGTGAAGCTGGTTTTCACTTTTCAGAAGCAGTTTGCTTTTAAATGAGAATAAAAGAGAGAAATGTCCAACAACGAAACAAACAATACACAAAACAATGTGATAATAGTGGGTCAAACTGGCTGTTTTCGTTATCACCCCCAGGCTTTCCACATGAGTTTAAGGTAGAACTAAATTTTACAAGATTCAGAGTGTGTTCCGTCTTCAGACACAGGCCTTTTATGTAGCCTGAAAAAACAGAATTAATTAGCACCATAACAAATGTTATTCGTCTGTGGGTGTATGTGTTTAGAAGTGTGTGCTTGTACTGTACGCCCGTGGGAAGCAGTCTGACTTTCAGACATTTGGAGTGAGGACAGCTTTTCAAAGTGAGCCTATTCTGAATCCGTGTCACTTTTTTTTTACAGCAGAAACTTTTTAAATTGTCATTGCTGTGATAATCCTCATCCCTGGGCTACGGTTGGGAAGATTATTAGAATATTAACGTTTCCATGTTATGGTAAAAATAACAACGCTACTATACTACTCAATAGAAGAAAGGCACATTTGTCTTTTAATGCGCTTTAAGCATAGACAAAGTGATTGTAACATTTTGAGGCCAATTGATTCGTTGTTTTCTGGGTGACACTTTTGAAGCCAAAACCAGAATGTGTCCATATTTGGATGAATAAAAGCTGAGTCATAAGCTAATGTCTTGGTTCAACTTCGTCAAGCGTTGCCTAAAGAAGTAATTCAAACAGAAGTCATTCAAGTCGAACATCTGTCAGAAATTTTAAAAAATAACTGTTCTATTAAATAAATAGAAGGTACAAAGGACTTGTCCTGACTTTGCAAGCAAGTGGAGCTGCCACAGACACCTGTCAATCAAATCCCAGCATGGCAGAGAATGATCAGACTATTTGTGTAAAATCTAAAGATGAATCACCAGATCACTTATTAGAGAGTGCAAAGAAAATATAGAAGACCATGACGACTCGTATTTACTTTAGTGTAAGGCTATAGGATACGACTTTCTGGAGCTGAATGATTGACGCCCCGGTGACTGTTGGAGGTTTTAAGTTATTTCTGCATTGTCCTCACCACAGAGCCCTGATTCACTGGTCATAAGTTATAGTCTTCTGCAAGCTCCACATATGGTCTACGATGAATATTAACTCTGCACAACCTATTCCAGACTGTTTGGTCACTCATCCTGTTGTATTCTCCAGTTTCAGTCTGCGTTGGACTTTGGCAGTAGTGCAAATGCTGCAGGACAATGTGCCTGTCTTGACTGCTACTGTACGTTGATGATCATCTGTGATTCTGGTGTCTCTGTACCTACTTCTAATCTGTGAGAGGGTTTCTGTCACAAATGTGTAAGCATATCAGATATGAATATCGGTATCCCACAGCCGGATGTACGTTGTTTGTTCAGACACATAGTGGCACCAGTGGATAGCGATCGGGGCTGTACATTGAGGCTGATGTGGAGGTGTTCACTGGACTTCAAGATGCCCTCGTTCCCATAGAATTACACTGGACTTCTATGTTCTGAGAGTCATCATGGTCTTGTTTTGGCCCTCTAATAAATGCTCTGCTGGTCCATCTTCAACTTTTTGCTCAGTTATTAAGATATTGAGGCAAATGAGCCATGAAATCACTCCTGTGCTGGGATTTGACTCAGATGTCACTGTGGAGTCAGACTGAATCTGACCTTCGTAACTTCTGTTTATTTAATATAGAATTGTTTTTCCTGCGTTTACACTAACTGAATCGTAATATGACTTTGTTTGACAATGCTTGGTGAAATCTTCCCCAGTCAGTAAGCTGCTGATTAACATTAGCTAAAACCCTAAGCCCTCTGACATACTACGCTCCAGTAGCCCTGCCATCTTTTGTCCAAATATGGTCGCATCCTGTTTTTGACTCCAAAATGTCATCCAGTTATTCACAACCCAGTTAGGCTCAAAATGGCCGTTCAGAAACCAACGGATGACATCACGGTCGCTTTGTCCACTAATATGTTTATTGATTTATTTTCATTTAACCTATATTCATACAGGTAGTCTCATTTACAAGAGAGACATGTTTTGGACAGACATAAACAACATTTCCAATCCGATCCAACAGTAATGTCATATAAAACAGGACCAATCCAGGGATGCTTCGTCTGATTCCTTCCCCTACTGGGATGAAGGTGGACGGCTTTAGATCCTTATTCCAGTCGACTGTACAGTCTCTACGTGTATGATGACAGTGTTGTGCATAGACTGTTTTTTTATGTGAGATCAGTGGTCTATGATACAGTAAACCGAACCTGACAAATGTCATTAAGATAAACTCTGAAAGCATTTCAAGACATAAAACTTTTGTGTGTTTTAATGACTTAAAATAAAATGGATCAGGCATTTTGAACTGCTCACTGAAGGGACTGGAATAAAATAACTGTTGCTGTTTATGTTCTTCAAGGCATAAATTAACTTTCTGTGCTTGTTTTCTGTTTCTTTGTGTCCGCACTTTTGCCGTAAAGGTCCTCCGTGATATTTGAGATGCAGTCAGTCACGCCACAGTGCGTCTTCCTCTAATTGTGTTGTGTCTCTAAACAATGGGAGAGCCCCGACTGTGCGATGCCTCTGAATTTACCCCCGCTAAAGCATGACTCTGACTCTCCACATACATCAACCTACAGGCCCCGACTGAGCGCGCTCATCAGCTGTAAATACCAGCAGTGAAATGGGTGGAGCGGGGGTTTCGCTGAGTTGTGGCGGGTTGGGCCTGATGGTTAACGACAGTGTCCTGAGCAGAAGGTCACAGGTTTGATCTGCTTCACAGACAATGAGTCGTGACTAGACGTCCTTGAGCAACACACTGACCCCTGACATGAAACTAAAAGGTCTTTGTGTACAATGTGTCAACGACGTGACATGAAAAGTGGCCATAAAAGATCAAATAGCATTTTCATTTGGAGAAAATATGTCACCCGTAATAAATATGTTGGCCATTTATAAAAGGTGAAAGCAGATGTTCTTGCAGCTCGTCAGTACTATGACAAAGTATTTGCCTCTTCATGATTTCTTATTCTTGTGTATTTGTCACTTAAGTGTCAAACAAATTAATTACATTGGTCAAAGATAACCTGAGTAAGTACAAAATGCAGTTTTAAAATTCTGATTTCATTTATAAAGGGAAAAACTATCCAGACCCACCCTATGTGAAGAAGCATTTGCCCCCCTTTTGTTAGGTCATGAATCAACTGTGATTAATCAAATTCTTTGGAAAGCGGAGTTTATTATCTGCACTAGTCTAGGCCTGTTATACTACCGCCAGACCTGCTGGATCAAAAAATAGAACCCGCCTGACAAAAAACAAACGCATCATCTCATCAACTTCAACAACAGAGCAAATCCACTAACATCTACCAGTGTGTGGAGGGTTAAAAAGTCATTTCTACGCCTACGAGACTCCAGTGAACCTTCCCAGGAGTGGCCCACCGACCAAAATCATATGTACCGATAATAAGAAAAACACAATCAGCTTGAACTATTCACTTTCACAAAATAAAGTTAAGACTGCTTTTGCATTTGTAAAACTGACACAAACTAGAATAATAATTAAAAAAAAAAAAAACCTCAGAGCCTGACAAGCCCTAGCTCACGTTTAGCAAAGAACAATAGAAAAAAAAATGCAAATAATGTGAATGACTGCAATGCAGCCTAAATACTAGGATCTACCTATCGTGAACTTGTGTACCTATTAAGAAACAACTCTCTAATGTACATTAGGCATAGAGACTTTTATGACTACTGATAAAAACCCATACAGACTAATGAGCATTAAGAGTCTGTTCCTATTACAGGCAAATGAAAGAAGCCGGTTTTTAATTTTCCATCAAAGCTTATTGCAAGGCTGCAAAATTGCAAAAAGCAAAGCAGATGGGAAACTAGTAATTGCCACAGTAGTCATACACAAGTTGGTATTGTTTTACAAGCCCAGTACATACACAAATCCAGAAGCAGAATATGTCTGGTGTGTTGGAGAAATATCACTTTGATGATGATCTGCACATAAACAACACAGCAAAACCAGATGGGGGGGGGGGCTCCTTTTTTTTACTGCATCGTCTCTGCAGCAGACAGGAGAGAGAAGCAGCTCCAACACGAAACATTATGTTTGTGCCTCCATTTCATCGGGGCTTGTAATCCCTCGGGCAACAAACAGAAAAAATCCGTCAGGAAGGATGAACCCGCGGGCCGTGAGTCGTGGCTGTTGCGGCTGGATATGTTGATGCCGCCTGGCGTACCTGTCACGGGAAGCTGCAAGCGCAGTTCAAAAACGAGGTGGCTGGTGTCACATGAGTCTGCTGAGGGAGGCAGTGATGAATATGAGCACAGCGGCACAGCACACAGTCTGAACCATCAGCATTTTTATACTGACTTTTGTTCCTGCTTTGTAGAGAGTATAGAATTTTACTACTGTATGTGTTGTCAATGCTGTATGAACCATCTTTTCTAAGGTATAAGCTTTGTCTTGTGACCCTGGAAATTCCAAAGGAGACTGTCTCTGTATCCCAAATATTTTCATCTCAACACCCAAAAGATAAATGTATTGTCTAAGACCTTGTTGGTCTTTGTACCAACCGCTCTGGGTAGGCGGCCATCTGCCTCGACCGGTTGGGGTTAGTGGACAGAGGAGAGAGAAAAGAAAAGAACAGGTCCACATCCAGCAGCCGCACATCAAGAACATCTAGAGACCTGGATGAAGGAAAAGGGAGAGAGCGAAGTTCAGTGCATCACAGTCACCCGGCAGCCGACGACAGGACAATTCAGGGTCACCAGAACCTATACGCTTTGTCAAAAAGTAAGGTTTTAAGTTTTAAAGGTACAGAGTGTGTCTGCATCCCGGACTGGGAGTTGGTTCCACAGGAGAGGAGCTCCGTGACTGACGCCTCTGCCCACCCGTCTGGTGTTAGAGATTCAAGGAACTTTGAGTGGACCGCACGCTGAGAGTGAAGAGTTCTGATTGGTTTGAGACTTAGTGTGTTGTATAATACAGTATAACTCTATCAGCCAAACCTCCGTGTGTTTATACATGCCTCATACGTAACCCTAATCAAAAACTGGATGCGGTGACATGGTGGAAGTTTAATATTTCCAAATAATTTTATGTTATATTTACATTGAATTGGAGCCTCTTTGTACTGTATATGCCACAAAATGTCTCCTCCGATCTGTTTATCGTCCACGGGAACAGGAGCAAGTGCTGATGAGAATGGTTTTAATTTTAATTGAAGATGCACCACTGATCTGACCGCAGACATCGTTAGCTTTAACAGTGAACACAAGCCTTTACTGATATTAACCAGTTTTGTTTTTTTTCCACTTAATACACAGCAAACAGTATGTTTTACAACCGTTTAGTTGGTATTTACAGTTCATAAACTTTCTGGATGAATTTCCAGTGAACAGACATACTGTTGTACTGATCCGATCTTACACTATTAGTTTAAACAAATAACGCAGGTGCAGTTGTTGTCTGTGCAGGCTAACTCGTCTGTAAAAACAGTGAACACGTGATTCTTCAGCCTCTTAATCTGTTCAGTGCTGTCCTCGTCCTACTCGTCAACTACACGATCAGACCGACATCATGATGGACTCTGACCCTCTGCTCTGAGTTGATGAAAAACAATAATAATAATTGCTGTATGGAGGTACAGTACAGCACAATGCACTAGATGAAACCAAAGTCCTCTCCTCCTCCCAGATGGTCTGCTCAGCCTTTTAATAATTAAATCTGCTTTTGTGTTATTTAAAAAATTACAATAACCTTTCTACTAATCCCCCGACTTACGACCCTGTACACCTGGATTTTAGTGCTGCGCGTACGTCCAAAATCCCCCCGGCTCTTGATAACATATTAGGATTATATCTCGGATATGGTTCTTTAATAAATAGTTTAGATGAGCATATCTGTTTAATTTCATCCACCCGCCCTCCCTGCGTGCAGGATTACAGTGAAAGGGTAGTGCGGTCTGCAGACAGAACATGCAAACATCTGTACAACAATTCATCAGAAAGAATTATGTATGGCAGACTGGAGGGCTCGAAGCTGTGTGTATTTCAGCATCCTGTGTCCTCAATGACTGAGGCGCATCATAAATAACGGAGGCAGAATTAATTGGTTTATGCTATGAGCATGTGTTATATATATTGATGGCATACCGTCGGTACGCTGTTGCTCAGCACTAAAGTGGACATGTATAGGCCCACTGTGACTCCATATTTCATGGACGATCTGCATGCGATGGCCGGATTTACAGAGCTCAGATTAAGTTTACATGAATACCTCAACCCGATGCTGTTTTATCTTAAATGGCCTTTTTCACTTCGATATAAAAAAAGCAAATCTTACCGTAAACCACTATCATCACTGGTACTTTTGTCACGTTTCCCATAAATCTGTTTAAATGATTGGACACACACGTACACATTATATTCTTTCATTTTAGGAGCTGTGGTTACAGCTGATTTACATCTTGTATGCACAGGTGGGTAGTACTCGAGTACTTTTACTCCTTTACATGCACTTAAGTAGTTTTTTCAGATAAATATACGTTTGAGGGAAGTTGTTTTACAGAATACTTTACATTTGCAATGAAACAATGGCTACAACTCAACAAGTAGGAGTAAAAAAGGTTGAAATTTTGAAAATGTCCAAAATAACCAAAATAAAGAAAATTAACAAAGCAATCAAGTAAATTATCAAAATGAGTTAAGCGAAAAAAAACAGCCATAATCAAAACAATGACCCAAATAATAAAGCAATCGAGAAAACTGAACAAGATGGGCAAAAAGAAAAAAAAAAAGCAAGTAAGTTAACAATAAAACTGGGAAAATAAACAAAACACACACAATAAGCAACAAAAATTGAACAAAAAACAACATATGCAAGACAATGAGTAAAAGTGAACAAAGTAAGCAGCAAAAATGAACAAAATAAGCAACAAAATTAAACAAAAATGAACAAAAATAATCAAGGACAATAACAAAAATGACCAAAATGGCTGTTTGAATGCAATATATTATACTGTAAAAAAAAAAAAAAAAAACCATACCAAGAAATTACTCATGAGGTACTTGTTTACTTTTAATCAAGTACTTTTGTTTATGAGTACTGTACTTCCACTTGAGTCCTAAAATAATAAAGTGAGTACTGTTTCTGTTGACGCGCCATTGCGCGAAAGTTGCCATTTGACTTGACTTAAAATGCTAATAATCACTAAAACATGTTTTTGAGCTGTCGACTGAATAAAAAATCTGTTTACAGGAGAAAATACTCCGCTTGACACTTTAAGTCCGCATGAATCTTTTCGTCTTGGTGCGGGTGTGGATTTAGCCGTGTCGGATCCGTCTGTGGCGTGAAATGCCTCTTAAAAACTAACAAAAATAAAGGTACAGGGCTCACCGGTCTGTCAGTGACACAAACCTCATTCATAATGCAATGTAGAACAGTCGCTCTATGGCTGCGCGACGTGGCTGGCAGATATGAAGAACCTGGCGAATTTCAGTTGATTCTACGTTAAAGCCTGTTTGCACAGGACGGTGACCCCTGTGCCACCTTTTAGCGACACAAAAAATAGCCAAGATGCTCAATGGCCGCTTAAACCCAGAAAATCCGCTGTCTATGTAATTGCCTTGTGCCCCCCATGAACTACCAAAAATGCAATTTTGGGGCATTTCCATGACGACCTACAGTATGAGCATCCTGTGTCCACTGAGCCACCTGCTTGCTTCCCTTGTGTAACTTAAAGCAACCAACGTGATTATAGGCTACATAGGCGACCCCCAAAGCAATATTTGGCAAACCACTGAGCGTTCTCTATGCCTCCTCTTTGCCATCATTGGGTTGACTTTACTTGGCGACAATTGGGTAACCACTGTGCCTCCATTCTGCAACCATGGCAATGCTTGTGCCTTCCTTCTGCCTCCTTTCAGCCACCTTTCAGCAGCCAACCTCCTCGGTGACCTTTGCGCGACTATTTTGAACATGTTCAAAATGCTATAGACGCTGACCATAGTGTCTATAGCATCCATGGCAATGTGTGAACCTCCTGTGAACCATCTTTGAACAACCTATTGACAATTCTGCGTCTTTGGAGCCTCCAATGGCAACCCACCATCCTGTGTAAAGGGGCTTTTACCAATGCTCGAACGTTCTTCATAGGTACAATCCACAGTCTTTGACATCGAGGGTCTTGCCAGGCATCGAGACACCCTCCAGGTGAGCTGATTCATGGATCTCGGTGCTGATTGTTTGGGCTGCAGGTCTTCAGCCTTCATTGCTGGAACAGGGATTGGCTGGGAATCAGGTGCGAAGGTGCAAATCAGGATCAATGGGATTGGGTGTACCTGCCCTGTTGTGCCTGATTAGACAGGCGACCTGCCAATCAACACGACTTACTGTACAGCATCTTAAGTGCACAAGCTTATACACTCATCGTAGCTGTAGCTAATAGAGAGCTAGGAACTGGCCTATGTAACCACAGGATGACCGAGGACAGTCTCCATTTCAGATTCCTTCAACATCTGGTACAATTAAAAAAAGCTAAGTAATGGGAAAAGTCCTATGTTGATTCTTTTACTATAATTACAACAGGAAATTAAATGTAGTATTTTTTCCTATGCTGGCATAATTTAAACCATCAGCATACATTCACCCAGAGCATAAACGTAATCACTTGATGACAATTTTCCAGATTAGCTGTGAACTGGACAAACACCCTCCCTCCTGATCTCACGGTCAAACAAAGAAGTGTGAGTCCCACATTATGCATGCTGCACTTGACCATGAGGTCTGAATTTTCTAGGCCAAACACCCCGTTCTCCGTGGGGCGCGACCCTCCCCGCCTCCCCCTGCCCCCTGCTTTGCTTTTTTACATCGCGTGCTGGGGTAAATACCTCAGCACCTGCATGTTGCACTGATTTCACCCAGCCCCGGCAGATGGTCCTCACCCTTCGGTGAACACACACTCCGGCACCTGGGAGGCTGGGGAAATCCTTCCGTGCTCCTGCCACTCTGTCAGAGCACACATGCACATTTTATAAACACAGATGCAATGGCATGTGTGCAGGCATGCGCGTCTGCACGCATGCACGGGCGACATAAGCACGAGTGTGAAGACGCAAACGGGCAAAAGCTTTATGAATCCATATGTGGAAACAAATGCGTGATTGTGCGGAAAAGGAAAATGTTCGTCAACTTCTGTCCGTCCGTTTTCATCTTTTTTACATCTTGTTCTTTTGGTCCCGCTCCCTCTTTTTTATGATATTTACGTATCTTGTTACATCTATAGCTGTTTTCATTTTAAGTAATTTTACGTCGTTATTGTCTTGTTACATCTTTTGGGTTTTATCTTATCTTACATCTTCTTATCATTTTTGTCTAGTTTCATGTGAAACATCAATAAATGTATCATCGTTTCAGTTCTTTATCACAGTGATCGCAAAATTATCTCCAAAGACATCCTTAGAATTAAAACTACAAGGAGCATGATGTGCAAAAATATGTAAAATCAGAAACACATATTAAGATGCTTTTGTAAAATTCAATATACAGCTATAAATCCTTTTCATTGTTCTATTATTTGACCAATCACGGCCAGTGGGTCCAGGATCACTGCGTAGTCCAGACACTTCGCCATCAGTTCCGACATGATGGCGCTTTACAAGATTTTTATTTTATATGTTCTAGCAAAATTAATCACTACAAGGGGGGAAACATTTTGTCAGGGCAGAGGATAAAAATAATCAGCTGAAGGAGAGACAATCCCCTCCAGCCATCATGCAGATTATTTCTATTACTATTATTAGGTTTGTGGACAGAAATTTCAATACTCATTTATTCCCCTCACAGACTGATTTTATTTTAATCTGGATTCATTTTTAATATTTTCAACAGATCCAGAAACAGTGTTATTTTGTCCAGTTTGAGTTGTTTTATTTCAAGGGGTTTCTATATTATTTTTCCCACTATACTCCAACTGCTTTCATGGTTTTTAAAATACATTATCAGTCAAATGTCCGGAGATGCCTTTTCCTTCTTATGTTTATTATTTTCAACTTTGGACATTTATACCTGTCAGGGTCTCAGCTACTTCGGACGTATTGCAAAATGTGAGGACAACTGCCTTGAGACCAGGGCGTCCAAGGCCTGGGTGGACTGACAGGATAAAGTTGGGCAATCTCTTCCAGTTGTGTATCAACTCACTTCTGAAAACAGTGGAGATGAATCATGGACGTTACCAACTGCTCAGACATGATGGAGACCAATCAACATTAGCACTGGAGACATGAGTACCAGTTTGTTTGATGGTTTTGGTGATTGCACTTGACATACATTCAAAGTTCTTGAGAGTTTTTGGATTCATTGACTATCCTTTCTTAGCCTGCATTTCAGATTCTTCAACATCTGGTACAGGTAAGAAAGTAAACCATAGACAGACATACTAGATTGACGACTGTGAGGCTGTAAGTCATGTTGTCTGGCAGGTCAACCTGTCCGTTCATTTATAACGGTCCTCTACAAACAATCCATTACGAGCTAGTTTCCCGACATTATAGACTGCACCTTTAAGAGGATGAGAAATGGCACAAATGAAGGGGTCAGCCCAATGTTCCCACATTTCTAAGATTGTTTTGTCTGTGTGCACACCTGTAAGCAGAATTATGAAATAACTACTGCTCTGACCTGAAGCGCGTAGTGAGGCAGGCGAAGAACACTTCTGGTGAGGTTAGAGTTAGACACACACAGACATAATTTTCTCTATTAAATGGTTAGATTACTTAGAAATCTTGGAGTCCTTGAAAGTGGCCTCGCAATGAAAAATCCTCCAGGGAAGAGACGGAGTGAGGAATGGAGTTTTGGCTTCTCCCTCTACCACTTACATAAACATTCTGATATAGAGGCAATGTGAACTCTCCGAGGACATGTGTCACCGTGTGACCTACCATTGAATTCAACATCTGACATGCACTGAGAGCCATTCTTGACTTGTCGAGGGGAACTCTTGATATGGACACGTGCTATGGCAGATACCACGGAACTTGACATCTGGACGATGCTGTGGGGGAGGATTTTTGTCTCCATATCCGAACTGATACAACACAATACAGCCACTGTTATCACACATTTACACACACACGAACTCACTCTGGCCTTGCTTTGTTAATGTGTGGGCAAGTGTCTGCTAAATGTGCATATGAGGGCTTTTTTTCTACGTGACCATAATTTTGCTCACTATCGAGCCTAATTTTGGGAACTGTGCTTTTTTTCTGTCCTTCCTAGTCTATATTACCCCCATAAAAAATTGAAAATAAAAACACTGAAGGAGAAAGTGTGTCCAAACTTTTTGTAGTGTACATTATCTGAGTATCTGACTTTCTTTTACTATGCATTGTTTTGTTCATTCTAAGTAAAATCAAACTTAACAGTTGAATATACACACACACTGTGGCCTCAGTGTAGCCCTCAGCTGATTCCGTGAACCGACGCTGCTGTTGTCCTCTCACAGAGAATCAGAGTAAACAAGCAGCTGAGATCTGATTGGTTGTGATGAGGAGGAGCTGTTTCTTCCTTGAGCTTAATGTGGAAATATGCCCCACAACCCCATGACTGCGTGGCTGGGCCGATGTGACCGCCAGCGCTACGTATAGACAAATAAACGCCTTATGGCGACTGTTGCTCCACTCCTCACTGATTTAATTAAAGGAACCTTCTGTGCTAGCGGCGCAGCACAAAGGAATGTTAATGATGAAACTAACGGCTGCCGTTTTCCACAGCGAGGGCCGCACCAGTCGCACATCCTCCAACGAGTATCCCTGAGCTGCGTTGCAGGCCGGGAGGAGCTACTTCACACGGACACTCGCTTCACTTTTCATATCTGCACTGTCAAAGTGAGCAGCAGCAAATGCCTTTTGTTTTTAGCGTTAATTAAAATCCCTGCCATGCTAATGCGACGTATCGTTTCAATCGAAGTCCGACTGCTGAGATGTATTTAACATGTTGAGAGGAAATTGCTTTTGTCAAGTGGGGGACCAGTGGAAAGTCGGCTGGAGCTGGGTTTGAGGCGATCCTCTATGATGCACATTCAAGGCTTTATTTCCATGATGCTCTGTTCTAGAGAAACAGTGCAACCAGGGTCAGGGTTCGAACGGTTGATGATTTAATATACGTACTAATGTCCAATTTAAACACAATTAGTCATATATTAGTGTGAATGACATTATATTCATCAAAAGATCGAGCCCTTCTACTGGAAGATTTACTCTTCCATTCCAAAGACTGAATAGTTTTTAAAATCATTCAGGGATCCAAAACAGTTACACTAACAGGGGTTGAGGAAATAAAAATACTGTAAGTTAGTAAATTAAGCTATAGACCTGAAACTGACATCAAATTATAGAGTGTTCAACATTTACAGCGCTACATTCAGAAGAAATCCACCATTATGGAAATATTATTTATGGTGAATAACTATTGAACTAACTATATGTATGTGATTCCAAATAGTAATGGTACGTTTTCAAGGTCAAACAGTCCAATAATAAGGGTCAAATAGATGTAAGAATATTACTTTTGGTGCAATATTACGAGCATAGCTTCAAATGATCATGATAGGTTTTCACTATGAAGACAAACTGAGCTGCCCTGGTGGAGGTCTGGGGCTTAACAGTTTGAAAATAAAAATAACTTACTCTTTCTAAATAAAACTAACGTGATTTGAAAAGCTAAAAATATTTTAACTCTGCTAACCGGCAATTGAGGAAAATTAATCGGGGGGGGGGGGTAATAATTTTGATCTCAACTGTATAGCAGCATCATAAACCATATACGGGACTATGAACAGTTACTGTGGGGTATATTTTTAAAGACCGACACTGTCTGAACAAATGGAATAGAGACACCAAGGTGGTGAGGTCTACGAAACTACCAATCAACAACCTGAGGTTTTCTTACACAATTACAGAACGAAACTGAGAGAAAAATGGTTAATGGTGGTGATTCTCCACATTATAGTTGTATCATTATGTAGTCAACGTGGCCTGAGACTCCTTTAAAATCAACACCGGCCATTTTGCCTCCGATCTGATACGTTTACCCTTGGTCTGTCTGAAATATTTACGCACAAAGTGCTGCGGAACTTTACTTCACAGGTATGATTTTTGTTCAACCTCTGGGGATATTAATGAAACTTCCCACAATGTTTATTCAAGAACTCAAATGAATCAAGAGCAATAAATCCCGCCCACGCGTCTCAGGCCCGTGGACACAGTCAAGGGAAGAGAGTGATAAATCACGGGAAGAAAAGGTAACGCGGCCTTATACTTCAAAGTTTAATCGTCACGCAAAGAATCACTCTCTCCTCGCAGACGACAGAGTCAAAGATACGCTGAGGTCCAGACCTTCACTCCTGTCCCTCATCAATCACCCAGCGGGGCGTTTTTAATTTTCTGACTGTAGATCTCTCTGCTGCTCAAGATATTAAGGGTCAAGTTATTTTTTGACATTAGCTTGACACTTAGCAAAGCAGCTGTTTCATGCGGTGCTTGACACTGTGAAGTGACAGAAGGTACTTGGACGGTCTTTCTTATTCTGCGCAAAATCTGAGAAGGACAAGGACGGTGCTAAAAGGTCAGCGGTGCTAAGGCTTAACATACACAGACAGGAAGCTAATGATAAATGATGTAGAAATTGAAAGAGTTTCTGAAATGAAATTCCTTCCAGTAATAATAGATGAAAATTTAAGAAATGGGAAGAAACATATAATCTATATCAAATCAAAAATTGCAAAGTCAATTGCAAAAGTGCTGTTCCTTCATACTGCCGTACATGAGTTACTGTGTGGACGTATGAGAAAAGACATACAAGACAACAACAAACCCTGTCTTTATTCTTCAAAAAATGGCCATATGAATAATCACCAAATCCTTTTACAGGGAACCAACAAACCCACTCTTCACCAGCTTGAAAATACTGAAATTTCACCACCTGGTCAAATTCAAAACTGTAC
This sequence comes from Pseudamia nigra, assembly GCA_029823295.1. Classification (NCBI taxonomy): domain Eukaryota; kingdom Metazoa; phylum Chordata; class Actinopteri; order Kurtiformes; family Apogonidae; genus Pseudamia; species Pseudamia nigra. The sequence continues at coordinate 2,313 of JAQQAE010003462.1, read as the reverse complement.
TGACCATGTATAGAGTAAGAAATCATCTGTTACCAAAGAGCATCCAAAGGTTTTTCCACCAGAGGGAGATTATGTACAGAGTATATATGGAGTACATAGAGTATGTACAGAGTACATACAGAGTACACAGAGTATGTAGAGTCTAAGAGGAACATGTATGTTCACAAAACCAGCTATTAGAACAAATGCCAAACGTCCCTGTATGGCTACAGTCGGGTTCATTTATGGAACAGCTGCAGTGAGGAAATGAAAACACGTCAAACAATAGGTAGGTTTACACAAATCTTCAAAAATAACATTATTAAACGATATGGAATAATTTAAGAGGTCTATTGAAAACAGTGTCTACGTTGTATTACAGTGATATGTGTTGTGTTAAATATTCAGATGTAATGCTGTAAATGCTGAATATCCTTACGAGAGGCTGTGAAAGCCTTAACTTTGAGTTATTGATTTAGATTTTGGTAAAAGGGTTGGGACTAGATAAGTCTTTCACTTCAAAGAGTCTGATTTCTGTTCATGTTTTGTACTTTCCTTTTGTTTTAAATTCTGGTTCCAATAAAAACTTTAAATAAAAATTGACTCGGACTGATCACTGTACATTTAAAGTCAGTTTTCAACCAAAAACCTAAACTTGTTTCCGTTCCTTGCTCTGAAACCAAAATGTTAAAGTTAGTTTTTGGCATATATAATATGATACACAGTGTGATATTATTTTGAAGTGACTAAGAGCTTTAGTTGTACCCATTTCCATATTTTTAGCCTATTAATTGAAATACATAACAAATGGAAGTAGAGATTATCATAAATAACTTACAGAGCTACAGTATGTGAAATAGAGCTGCAGCTAATTACGGTTTTCACTGTATATTAATCTGTCAATATCTTTTTCAATTACTCTACAACTCCAATCCCAAAGAAAGTTGGGGAGTAAATAAAATGTAATTACATACAGAATGCAGTGTTTTGCAAATTTGATATTTTGTTCATATTTTATTCCCAATAGAACATAGTGTAGACATTGTATCAGATGTTGATACTGAGACAGTTTAGCATTTCTTGAAAAATGTTAGCTCATTTTGAATTTGATGGCAGCAACACGTATCAAAAAAGTTGGAACAGGGTGACGTTTACCATTGTGTATCATCTCCTTTTCTTTTAACATCTGCTGTCCCAGGATTCGAGCTGCTCCACAGTCCTGGCTCTTTGTTGCCAGATTTTTAGTTTTATGATGCGCCACATGTTTTCTATTGGTGGACGGTCTGGACTGCAGACAGATCAGTTCAGCACCCGGACTCTTCTCCTGTGAAGCCATGCTGTTGTGATGGATGCAGTATTTTCTTGCTGAAATTCCCATTTTAAATGAGCTTTGGCCCAGAGAAGACGGTTTCTGAATCATGTTCACATATGGCTTCTTTTTATTTTCTAATACATAAATCTAGAAACTGTCAGATTCTAATTTTGGTCCCTACTTTGTTTCTAGTGCAAACAAGACAAGGGTGAATAAATGACACATAAAACCTTAAAATAACAGAAAACCCTGCTGTGTCCATGTGGGAGACATTATATCTAAGACTTAAATCCAAAGTAGACGGACGACAAAAACCTATACGATACGTTTTTTCACTCTTGACACCAAATTGAGATGATCAGTTTCAGTTGTTTCTTTGTTAAAACGCTGAATTTTAAGTCCTTCTTTATGCAGCTTTAGTCACTGAACTGATTCTAACATATGGCTTAAGAGTAATGCATCTGCAACATTATACCAACATACATTGCATAATCTGACTGTAACCTTATTCTCTTACTTTGAAAGATGACAATTTTCTATTTGTTGCTTGTGGTTCCCTCTATGGTTTTCTGAAAACTTCTGCTCCAACTGCACAGACCAGGTCGTCCTCTTCTTTATATTTAATATTAAAAATGATTTGACCTTCTGAAAGCTTGTTTTTAAAAGGTCTTAAATCTGTTCTGTCTCCTGTCTCTCCAATGTGGTGATTAGATTGGATTATGTGGTACTCCATGCATCCAATCATTCCTTTTTATTTTGGAAGCCAGGGACACTGCAGCGATTTATCTCTAATAAAATTAGATTTGTGTGTGATGAGAGAACAGACTGAGGTACTGTATGTGGAAAACATTTTCACACTTTATCCAACCCGACACATCACTGGAACAAAGGTCACCGTTTGATTTCCATGACAGAAGAAAGCTCGCAACAATGACATCCTGACACATTTTTCGGACTATAAGGTGCACTTAAAATCCTTTAATTTTCTCAAAAATCGAAGGTGCGCCTTATATATGGATTTT
>JAQQAE010003461.1:0-20172 GCA_029823295.1 Pseudamia nigra | reverse complement strand
GAAGTGGAGAGTCCTGGAATGGCCAAGTCAAAGCCCGGATCTTAATCCCATTGAGATGCTGTGGGGTGACTTGAAATACATGCAAAAACAAAATAATAATTTTTGTTGTTAAACTACTATTAAATCACTTTCATTTCCAGAAATAAATAAAAATAAGATTGGACATTGAAATGTGAACATTTCTTAATGAAGACCTGAGTATTTAATGGGGTGTCCCAATTTTTTCACATGACTGTATATGCTCCAGTTCTGGTATTGGTGCCTGATTCTCCGGAGTATGCTGACTGTATTCTCCTGCAGCTAGTACTGTATACTGGCTGTCAATAAGTAGATCATACAAACTGCTTCAAAAAGATCAAACAAGCCATTTAATTCCTTTACATTTTAAAAAAGGCCTGGCAAATATAGCAATTATTTAATTCTGAGAAATATTTGGTGTCACAGATAATGACAAGAGATAAAGTCATATAACTATGGAAAACCTACACAGTTCAGAGTCTTGTGCACAATCCTCGGAATAGAAACCCATTGTAAGTAACTAAAAACCTTTTTGTGACTGTAGCTAGAACTTTCCCATCAGGGTCCTGGTTCCCCCAATCAAGGGTTACTATTAAAACCAGTTCTGCTAAAATCAATTTAACAAGCTGCTGTTTAATCATTATTTTACATCAGACTGTGTAAACTTTGGATCAAACTGTCCACAAAATGACATGTAGACCAATCAGTTTAGATCATTTAATCACACTGAATGATAGGAGAGTGGCACAAAAATGCCATATATTACAGTAAACATTTCCTATTTCTCTTTAATGGTTGTAAAGCTTTTGCCCAGATGTGGGTTACTCGCTCGCTCTCCCTCTGTCTTTGTGCTCCACAAGGAAATGACACTGCTACGAAGAAAAGAAATGGGCTGATGAGGAAACTGTCCGGAAAAGTGTGTGAAAGTGTTGAAAAACCGGGGCAATCATGCTCCACCTCTCCTGGATCTTAAGTAAACACAGACCACACGGGCCCGGATCTCCACCACAAATCATCCAGAAGAGCATGACCCTGTGACACATGCAGTTACACACACATATACTTTCTCTTGAGGCTGAAAAGAAAGTAATGCATGGACACGTACACGCTAAAATACACCAATACTGTGACAACAATGTGGCTAGGTCTTATTTTTCTTGAATGCGTTCGTGACTTTCTCTAAAGCGCCATAAAAAATATCAGAAACACATGAACATCTTATTAATGTCTTTTGCTGTGATCAAAGGCAGTGCAACCATGCCTTACATGCGCTGTACTCACTGTCAAGTGTCTCATGCTGCGGTAGGGAAGATGTATTTTTCAAGAACCCCCCTTGAAAATTAATACCGAATGCCACACGAAAAGATGAGCGTGCTGTTATTTGAGTATTGTTGAGAGAAATGTGAAGAAAGCACCACTGGAGATCATTGTTTTCGTCATGACTAATACAGAATAATGGCAAGACCATAGCGGTGCTCTCTTTTGTGGCGCCGACATCAAGTAACTTCTGTTACACATTTGTTTTGTCCTTGTTTCTCGGAGAAATAATTCCGCTAATCAAAAGGCTGATGATTAGCTGCTGGTGCGAATCAGCTACAAACAGTCTATATCTGTCAAACCAGATTTTCACCCTCCTTCATGGAGGAATGTGTTGGTTGTGTGTTCTAACTTAGCACACACAAGTGTTTAGAAGCTAGGTACTTGCTTATATGTTCTGTTTGATTCCTAACGAGTGGTCTGTCCATACTCTAATAATAGTCATAACAATAACGATAATAATGGATTAGATTTATGTAGTGCTTCTCAAAACACCCAAGGCATTTCACACTGAATTCATTAATCATTCACACACAGACTGACAGAAATTTGGCTGCCAATCCATGCCGACAGGGACTTCGACCACCACCAAACATTCACTCACATTCATATAAGGCAAGGTGGGTGAAGTGTCTTGCCCAAGGACACAAAGGCAAAATGACTGGAATGGAGCGGGGTTGAAACTGCCAACCCTCTGGTTATTGGACAACCTGCTCTACCTCCTGAGTTTCTGCTGCTCCAGGATAGTCTAATAGTCTACAGGATGCATATTCATTTGCTTTGAGAGCACTCGATAAAAATACAGTGGTACCTCATCATACGAGCGCATCATCATACAACTTTTTCATGACGCGCATGAGATGTCGGGCAAAATTTTGTCCCATCACACGAGCAAAACCTCATGTCACGAGTAAAATAGATCCCGAAAGGAGCGTGCGCTACTCGCCTACTGCATAGCAATGTAGACATGAAACTGTTCGAACTTGAGAGTTCAGTAGAGTTTTTCCTTACCTTTTGTCTCCGTCTTCCATAGCTCCCTAGATCTTGGCTTCAGCATGTATTTCTCCTGTGGTCTTGACCTGCATTTCGTCCAGGTCGTACCCGTCCCTGTGGCTGTTCCACTCAGCACCCATCTCTGTCTACTCTGTCTGCTCCGTTCCATAGCTCCATACGGCTTCTGCATTCTGCCATCTCTTTTCTGCTTGTGCCTCAAACTCTGTTAACTGCTTTTCTTGTCTACATTGACTGTGGTTGTGTGTAAGTGGCTAATAAACATAGCAGGCTGTGTTGCATCATCTCCCGCACATCACACATCATGTATTCCTATGGAAAAACTTGTCCCGTTTCACGTGTTTTTCATGTCATGAGCATGACGCCGGAACGGATTAAACTCATATGATGAGGTACCACTGCATTACATAAATCCACAGGTAAATGAGATAAGGTGATATCATCCTGATCTTCAGTAATCACCAGTAACTTAAATGTCATGATGGATTTATCATACACCTCTAGCTGGAAGTGAAAACAAGTTATGACATAATGCATAAGATATATGGATGATCTAATTGCAACAATGTGTTAAGATGTAAAGTGTTAAAAAATTGAATTGCTCCAAGTGTAGGCTAACATATAAATTAACTCCATAATGGTGTATGAATGTATGAATGAATAGCTGAGAGAGCAGACATGTGAGCATAATAGTTTGTATGAAAAAAACTAGAGGTTGGGTTCAAATCACAAGGTATTCACTGAAAAAGCAGAACAGCAGAATTTTGTGAGGTTTGTCAAAATTGTTTGCTGGTTTCAAGCAGCAGTGCCACCAACTTCACAAGTTGGTAGGTTGGAAGTTTGATTGTGGTCAAAAACTATTGCAAGTTTCAAGTCAATTTGATTATGACACTTAAGTTTTCTTTTCTTTCTTTCTTTTCCCTTTTCTTGAAACAAGCAGTAGCGCCACCTATAGAAAAACAATACCACCACATGTCGGAAAAGTGGACAGGATGGAGATCTTTAAGACATCATCAATCATGGTTTTAAATAAACTGCTTCAGTCCTTTTCAAGCTATCATGCTGCCATGGCAGGTATCTGAACATGGACAATCATGTAAACATGGGATCATGAAACCCTCTTTTTTGGTGATACTAATACAATTATATTCATTCTTTCAATCATTCATACAACCATATTAATGTTAAATAGTTTAGTTTACCAAAAACATGAGCAGCCTTTCTCATCTATGCTTATCTGGAGGTCCACCTGCCAAATAAGTTCGGAGCCACTAATTCTGGTTGTGATCCTCTCCATACAGTGGGTTTACTGACAGCACTGAAGATTATTTTCATGTAAACATGTTTCATAAGTTCTGTGACTATATTAACTGGCATATTTTATTGCTTCTGCCATACTTCAACAATGCACAGAAATACTGATACTCACACTGTCTCTGAAATCTTGTAATACAGTAGTGCATTTCAGCTTGAAGTTCACAGTGGCATTCATGCTGAAATTATGTGGTGCTAACAAAAATACAGTGCATAATCTAATAAAAATTGGGATGTTGTTGATATTAATGTATACTTGCAATCCATTTACTCTTAAGTAATATCAGGAAACTGCTATAATGGCTGGCCTAAACCACGAGGACCAAGCTGCACTGTGAACTGGAGACATCTTTTCTTACTTTTATTGTAGTTGACGGCTAAAATGATTCACAGGGTGATGATTATAATTACAACTGTAACAGAATCTGTGAACTTTCTGCTCCTTGTGATTACTTGGATCCGTCACGATGAAGCAGTGCATGACCGTGTCCGTGGTTTCTGTCTGCTTTTGACATTGGTTCAGAATTGATGCGTAGGAGCTGAGAACAGACCTCGAGCCTGACCACTGAAATGACCCACAGCACCTTTTGCAAACATAGTGATCAGGTTCACTTTACACTGCCGGAGGGAGTTGGCACTTCAGGCATGACACATATTATTCTCACATTTTTCAAGAGCCCTTACATGGCCACCTCCTAATAATATTCACAGGGTGCTATATGCAGGCAGAGTCACAGGTCTCAGTGTGTGCTGTATTCCTTTCCATCCCGTCACTCTGCACCATCTCAAAACTGACAATTTAACGATTTTACCAGCTTCCTATGAAACTCCCAGTGCACGGTGGGAAATGACAGATTTGAAGTCCAGCAGGAGAGCTACATTATAGAAGGTTTGACAGAGCTTGCTTGGATTTTTCCCTCTTTCCTTGCCACTGCACTGCTGGCAGAGAGAAGCCTCTCATTCTGAACACAAGAGACAGAATTTCAACCTTCATGGCCATTTTGGATCCTTGTATTGTAAATCACAATGAGCAATAAAATATAATGACAAACTATGAAAACCATAAGCAGAGCTACCCGTGGTTTGGGAGAGTTTAATTATCATCTGATGGTGCAAAAAAGAATATAAGGCCAAATTTGGATGCAGCTCAAGCTATAAAAGGACAGAACATAAATGCTATTGTCCATTGTAGTCCGCTTCTCAAATTGTTCCTCAAGACTTTTGCTTCTAGACCCTTGGGGCCAACTATGGGTCATGAGGAGATTTACAAAAACTGAAAAACTTCAAACATATCAGTGAAAATGTAATTCTTACCATTCCTGCTCTCCTGGCGATGACTGTGTGGAACTGCCCATCTGATACTTTGATCATAGTCATCAGTTTGTAAGTCCCACTTCCCAAGTTAAAGGAAAAGCGCATCCGTCCCTCAAAGATCTCCAGCGCCAAAAATTCTGCCTTGTCTCCAGTCTGGTTGTCGTGGTTGTACATAAGCAGTGCATTGCTCTTCAAGGTAGCAAACTTGATATATATGTAGTTATTGTTGGGATCCAGAGACGGAAACTCCATGTAGGAAAGCTCCTCAAAGCCGTAGCTGTTTAGTTCACAGTGTTTGCCGAAAACGCCTGGGGACAAAAGAGACCAAATGTGGAATCAAAAGAGGAAAGCAATGAATGATTCACAGTGCTACTGCGATAAAAATACCTTCAGATAAACCACAATCTCTGCTCGGCTCTTTTACGTATTCTGTTACAGTATCAAAGCAGATATCACAGCTGGTTGATTCAAAATGTTACACCTCACTTTCCCTTTTTATGTAGTGGTAATACAAGCCATGACAAATGAAGACGCAAAATGAAATGACAGTATTCACATTTGCTTAAGAAATTAAGGACAAATAATGGAATAACTTTCTTTTCTTTAGGGAGATTTCACATCTGAAATTGACCATCGTGCTTTTCAATTCAACACAGCTTGCTAATAGCCTGAAAGTTTCCTACTATTACTTACCAAATGGACAATGACAGTAATATCCATCCACCCGATTCTGACAGGACCCGCCATTAAAACAAGGGTTACACTCACAGTGATTGATGATGGAATCACACGTTTTGCCTGGATTCACAAAACAGTGCAAATTAAAATGGATGGTGTGGCAGACAACACAGGAAAACCCAGAGGGGAACACAGCTCACTTTCCCCACAGGCCAAGTCATGCAAGGCTTTTCATCACCTCACAGAAGTGCACTGCAAAAAAACCCCAAAAAAAAAAAAAAAAAAACTAGGCTCTGCAATTACTTTGTTTTGTAGTGTGCCTTTTTTTTAAACAAGCACAAATATATATAATAGGAAGATATAATTTTACCTGTTTTTTTCACAGTTTCAATCATTGTAAGGTTTTGCTGAACTAAATGATGCTATTTTCAAATTAAGATCACTTGTTTAAGATGACATCATTTAATCCAAAACAACATCTTGAAACTTTTAAGATGAAAAAAAGAAATGATCTCACTCTATTGGCTGATTGTTCTCACTGAGAATAATCAGCATACGGCCCTTTTTTGCAGTGCAGAAACACAAACATTTACAATGTACTGTACATGGAGTGACAAGTACAGGCAAACATGGAAATGGTTATGTAAATAACAGTCTCAGATAGTTGAAACTAATAATGATAATAATAATAATAATAATAATAATAATAATAATAATGGGGTTGTAAAAGATAGAGATGTGGCACAAAGCAAAAAGACTGACAATGAACTTCTGTAAATGCGTTGCAGGTTGTAAATCCCAAGACAAGTTACTTGATAGAGATAGATTTAGCTGCCAAAAACCAGACGGGGGAAAACAGGAAGTTGAGAGTTCACTGTGAGGGCATGCAAACTACTGTAAGTCAATAGGTGCATTTCTCCAGGAGGGTCATTTATCTTGATGAAACCTAAAGATTTGTGGTCATTTTTTATCGTCATAATAAAAAGGGACAGTAATGACTTGACTTGAGGCAAATCGCCTGCTACGGCCCCCTTTTGAAAATGTCTTTCAGATGCTGCAGTCAGTGGCTGGACAACATGCAGGATTCAAATTACCGCTCTAAGTAATTCCACTTAAAATCCACTCTCTTTTTATCAAGGATAATAATGTGGTGTATTCATTACCTTTCTACACCAATAGGCTTGACTGAATCTTTTATAAAATTGCTCATTTGTTATAGAAAGTTGAGCCAAGTGAGCAAGCTTTGATTAAGAAAAGCTTGTACAGTCAGATTCTAAATGTATCTGTGTGTGGTCATAGCTGCATGCAGATGAAAAAACACAATGAAATGTGATACAGGCAAACTGTGCGTGGAGTCTAAATTCTAGTCCTGATTTGGGTGAGCTTCACATCATCCTTTTTATTAAAGCAAACATGGCAGGCTGATATGCATCACAGCTGATACCCCCCAACTAGTAATCTAAAAACTAAACTGCTGTTGGCAGCTATACTTGTATGCTGTGTCTTTAACACCACTTGGACCCATTCAGGAGCAAATATTATCCTTGGCTAAAAAGATGTGTGTATGAGAGAGTTCATTATTATGTGTGAGTGTCTGTGTGTCCCCAAATGTATTTCTGTCAAGCCTAACATGAGTTACTGCGTGGCCAGACAGTAGTACCTGCAAAGCCGGATTTGCAGAGGCAGTTGAAGCCACCAGGGAAGTTCTGGCACAGCGCCCCGTTCTTGCAAGGATTGGAAAGGCATTCGTTAATATCCCTCTCACAGGCCATCCCGGTGAAACCTTCTGGACAGGTGCAGGAGAAACCTCCTACTAGATTGTGGCAGGTGCCGCCATTGTGGCAGGGTGAAGGCTGGCACTCGTCGATGTCTGTCTCACACAGAGCTCCTGCGTATCCTGGCCTGCAGCTGCAGGCGTATGGCTGCAGGGGGTGGTTTGAAACAAGGATCACTGGGACACTTTCTTCAGTCATCATATCAGGCCCGACACTGAGACGCCGCTTGCAGCTGCCTCCATTCTGGCACGGGTTACGTGTGCAAGGATCATGGTCCACCGAATCTATTTGCACCCCACTCTGCCTGTATAAAATGTCTTTGATACTCTGAAAGAATGTAGCCACGCCGCTGGGGTTGACATATTGTCCATGGCCCCGTTTCACAGCTGCCATCAGGAAAGTCTGATTGTTGAGTTCAAATACTCCATAAAGCAGCACCCCAGTCCCCAGGCCTGCTAGTTGAGAGTTGGCAATGCGCAAAAAGCTGAGGTAGTGGTTGGTAAGGAAGCTTTTGACTCCTTGAGAATGGAGTCGGATGAGTATACTGTTGTCTACTGTGGCATTTGTGAAGCCCATGAACAGGACTCTAGCTGTATTGCTGACAGAGCCATGGACACCATCACTGCTGCGAATTGTTAATTCAAATGTTCCATCAGAAGAGCGAGATTTAGAGTTGAGGTTGCATGTTCCAGTTGGGACACTGAACAGACCAGAGGAAGGAGGAATTAGAGAACAGTGGAACCTGTCCTGAATATCAGGGTCTTGAGGTTTGACATCTCCCAAAGAACCTCCAGGAAACATGTTCCCAAAGTAGTAGACAATGATTTCCACAGACCTTGGCTCCGAAGGGTTGTCGTTCTGGTCATTTATTTTGACATGAATTGTTCCTGTAGAGGACATCTGAGGAACTCCAGAGTCCTTAATTACAATAGAGAGGTAGAAGTCACTGATCTGTTCTCTGTCGATTTCCCGACTGGTGGTTAGCATTCCAGCTGAACTGAGGCTGAAGTAACTGTTAACTGAGCCAGAATTAAGCAGACTGTATAAGAATGGGCCTTGGTTGGGTGGCAGATCAGCATCAGAGGCTGTGAGTGTTGTAACCACAGTGCCAGCTCTCTGATTCTCCATTACCTCAGCATAGGTTGTTGTCAAAGTTGGCCCGTTATCGTTGATATCTTCCAGATTCACAATCACAGTGGCACTTCCAGTTGCAGGAGGTGAGCCAGTGTCCACAGCAAGAACAGTCAAATTATACACAGGAGTTTTTTCTCTGTTTAGCTCTGCTGCCACAGACACCTGCCCAGTTTTTGGGTTGATGGTGAAAACATTTTTATCAAACTCTGGAGCAATGGAATAAGAAAATCTGCTCCAGCTAGGGACCGAGTCGGAGTCCTCGGCACTCACAAAGGTAACTAGTCCACCAGGTGAGAGACCCTCACTAACCTGCACATCATACAGTTCTTGGGTAAAAACAGGAGGGTCATTGGCATCAAGTATTGTGATGTTCACAAAAACCTCATCAATATCTGCTCCACGAATGCTTCCTGCATTCTTGGCCAACACCTTCAGCGAAACCTTTTCCTCTTTCTCACGGTCTAGAGTACCTGTGACAAAAATCTGGCCAGTTTTCTTGTTGATGCCAAAGCCCTTCTTTCTGCTCTTCCCAAAAATGAGGTAGTAAACTACTCCATCATCTCCTTGGTCTCGATCACTGGCGAAAACTTCTCCAACCACTGTGCCTTTTGGAGCGGCTTCAGAGATTTCAAAGTAGTACTGTTTGGAGACAAAGCGGGGAACGTATTCATTGGCTCCCTTTAGCTGTATGTTGACATTGGCGAAACTGCAGCGCTCCTCGTCTGGGACATTGAAGGCCTTTAATGTTAAATGGTAGACCTGCTTAGCCTCGTAATCCAAGAAGCCCTGAGTGGTGATGGTGCCTGTGTTTGGGTCAATGACAAAGAGGTCGCTGTCTGATGACTGTATTACATATGCCATGACGGCGTTAGCTCCTGAATCGCGGTCTGTGGCATTCATTTTGACCACAGTGGTGCCACTGGGAACATTTTCCTGCACGATTGGAAAATACTCATCTGGATCAAAGATGGGAGGATTGTCATTCACATCAGTCACATGAATTGTGACAGTGACATAGCTGGTTTTTGTAATCCAGCCTCCATCAGTGGCTGAAACTCTAAGATCATGTTGCTGCTTGTCTTCAAAGTCCAGAGGCTGAATTAGCGACAACACTCCAGTTTTACTATTAATTGCAAACAAACCCTTGTCATTGCCTGATGTAATATTGTATTTAATCAGGCCATTCATGTCTTTATCTTTGTCTCTGGCAGACAAAGTCCTTATTGCTGTTCCCACAGCAAGGCTTTCAGGTACTGTAGCTGAGATTTGGCTTTGTGAGAACTCAGGTGTGTGGTGGTTTTCCTCTGTGACGGCGATTCGCACAGATGTTCTGGCTGATAAAGGAGGATTTCCTCTGTCACTGGCTGTAATGTCGACAAGGAAAACCTTATTCATATCAGATGTTAGCGGAGAGGCAACAGTGATCCAGCCACTTGTTTTATCTAGTTTAAATTTATTTGAACTGTTTCCACCTGTTATTACATACTCTATCTCAGAGTTTAAGCCAAAGTCTTTTTTGTCATGAGCTGTCAGTCTAATCAGTCTTGTGCCAACCTTGACACTTTTTGTGACAGGGGTAAAGTAAACAGCTGAATCAAACTCAGGGGGATTATCATTACTATCTACAATATTTACAATTACTGTTGTCTCACTCATCAAAGGCTTAACTCCTCGGTCTGAAGCAGTGACAATGAAACTGTGGCGATTGATATTTATGGTACTGGCACCAGATGAGTTTTGATATTTAAGGTGTTGCTTTACAAATATCTCTCCAGTGCTGGAGTTAATTCTGAAAAACTCAGATTGAGATCTGATAAAATAAAATATTTTGCCATTGAAACCCTCGTCGGGATCTGTGGCTGATACTTGCGTGACCAGAGAGCCTACTTCAGTGAGCTCCGGATAGTCCAGATAATAAGATGGTCGACTAAATTTAGGGGCATTATCGTTAATATCTGTTATGAATATGGTGACATCTGTGCTGACTGTCCAACCAGAGTCATGAGCTGACACTTTGACAATGTAATGATCTGTGTCTTCTCTGTTAAGTGGCCTACTGATTGTTATATCTCCAGATTTTGGATTAATGATAAAAGGAAGACTACTATCTGTGATTGAGTATCGGCTAATGGCATTTGAACCAGCGTCCTCATCTGTGGTTGTGACTCTGGTTACGGTGTAACCCACTGGTGCATTCTCAGCCACAGTGGCACTAAAGATCTTTGAGAATCTGGGTGCATTGTCATTGACGTCTAACACATTAATGAGCACCCGGACTGCACTGTTTTTTGGTGGCATTCCCCGGTCAGTGGCTTTGACTTTCAAACTGTACTGAGCCACTTTTTCCCGGTCCAGTGGTCTGGTTGTTCGTATTTCGCCAGTAGCTCGATTGATGCTGAAACTGTTCTCTTTGTTGCCGTCAATGATGGCAAATTCCAGCTGACCATTAGGTCCACTGTCAAGATCAATGGCAGAAACCATGAGTACTCGCTGTGGTGACAGATTCTCTAGTATTTCAGCGTGGAAGGGATCCTTATCAAACACTGGGTGGTTATCATTCACATCCAGAACAGTTACTTCCACTTTCTCATATGAGGAATATGGCGGGAAGCCCTGATCTCTGGCCTCAATCCACAGAACATACTTCTGAATGTGTTCATAATCCAGTTGGTGTCTGATTGACAATTCACCCGATAGCTGGTCTATATGAAAGGCATTATCCAAGTTACCACTGGCAATGTAGTATGAAAGGGGTCCACCCCTCATAGAAGACCCCGTTACTGTTGTAACAATGTGATTAGTGGGCTGACTCTCAGGGAATGTGAATGAACGCTCCCTCAGCTTGATGACAGGGAAGTTTCCTCCAGTAACAAAGCGGACAGTCACAGTAGTGGCATCAGTTTTGGGATTAGCTCCGCTGTCTTTAACTCGGACTGTGAGAGTGACCTCAGAACTTCCAGTCAGCTTCTCGTTAGCAGTGATGGCACCTCGGACTGGGTCGATCTTGAATTTCTCAGAGTTGCGACCCATCAGAGAGTAGTGCAGCTGAGCATTAGACCCAGCGTCCTCGTCTGTGACAGTAACAGCAAAGACCAATGATCCTGAAAACACAAAACACAGTAAAACACAAAATGAGTTCATTTAATCAGGTATTTTATTTTGAAGGTTTAACAAGTAATCAATCTCAAACGGCCTCTCTTTCTAAATATATATTCTTGATTTGGGGCATTACTTATTATTGTTTTATTTTATGCAGCTCTAATTTTGTGATGTAGAGCTACAATTAACTGTGGCATGACTTCGTTTAAATTGTGGCATGATCGTTTGCATACGTAACATGTAAATATAACAATAATTTGTCAACTTACACATTTTTACAATTTATGCTGTCCAGTTGAGATTGAATTTAACAGAACATAATGTGCATAGCATTTAAGCATGAAATATGTTTCTTCTACTTTAATTTACAACCCCAATTCCAAAAAGTTGGGACACTATGTAAAAATGAGAAAAAAAATGCAGTGATTTGCTAATCCCATAAACCCATACTTTATTCCTCAAAGAACATAAACCAGATGCTGAAAATGAGACATTTTTCATTTCATGGAAAATATTACCTCATTTTGAATTTGATGGCAGCAATTCATCTCAAAATAGTTGGAATGGGGCAACAAAACATGGGAAAGTACTGTAATTGGCAAATATTGGTAAAATATCTCAGTTTCAAGATCTGATATGTTATTTATGCATTCTGTTCTAATTTACATTTTTCACAGTTTCACAGTACACATTTTTCAGTAAAATCCTCCTTTTAATGTAAAACAGATAGGGCTAGTGTTGAGTTTATGTTTACACTGTAATGAATTAACTGTAACAGTTCAAACTGAAGCAGATCAAAAAAAGGCTTCATACTAATATGTGACCAATTCCACTTATTAAACAGAGGAAATTAGTAATAAAGGGCTGACTCTAATATAAGTCTGCTTCAAATAAAAACCTGGTGCATTCTGCAGCTGAACTAATTAAAAGTTGAAGATGAGGAAATACGGCCTTCAACAATTTAATAAATTCAGGAAAATCATCTTAACTTGGACTATGAGTACAGTTGCAGACACAAATCAACACTTTGCAGATTCTTGTTTGGCATGTATTTACCTGCTACGGTGGAAGCGGGGATGTGGGTCACGTAGGGGTGGTGGTGGAAGCGAGGAGGATTATCATTGATGTCAGACACCGTCACTGACACGGTGGCAGAACTGGACAAACCCTGTGGCTGTCCTCCATCTGTTGCCACAACCAGCAGCTGGTAATTGGCCCTGTCTTCTCGGTCCAGCAGGGCACTAGTGATAATCTGTCCTGTAGCTGGGTTGATAGAAAACTGCCCGTGTCCTCCAGTCAGGCTGTAGCTGTAGAAAACAAAGAGGGCACATTTCAGCAAGTGTCACAGTATTTGATGAATGAGGGACTGTGAGGGTGACGGACAACAGAATACAGCAATTAACTCTGTCTATTTATGTCCGTGTACAGCCTAAGGCTGCAAAAATATGGCTGAAAAAGACTATTTATGCTTTACATTTGTCATTTGAGACAAAATGCAGATATATTTTCCAAAATGCATCTTTGCTCAACACTTTTATATAATATTAGATTGTTGCATTATAGAAGTGACATTTATGTATAGGCTGTGGATCGTAAAAATCCACTATAATTTGATTACCTCAGAAAATGTGCCATATACAGTATCGGCATACAACTTGCAAGACTTTTGAAGATTAAGTGCTTCTAAAAAGTTACCTAAAAAGTATCAAATGAACTTTGCAGTCATTTACATGAATAGAAAAATCACTGATTTAAACCTACTAAGATAGATCTGTTTTCAAACAAATTTATTACTTCAGATTATTTCTCTTTCTTTCAGTGCTCCAAAAAGATAATTCAAAATGCACTAATCTATGTAAATTGTGCTCTTTTAGTGTTTTGTTCCATTACATCCTCTTTGCTACAATATGTCTCCAGTATCTATGGACTTACTTATATTTCTGCATCAAATGCACAGTGATGCAATGGTTTTGTACAATCTGTGTTTGATTTAAAGCTGTCACAAGCCACTGACTGGCTTTTGGCAACTGAAGAGTGTTTTAGTTCTTATTGGTGTCTGTAGAGGGCACTGTTTGAAGCTGCACAAACAAAAAGCAGATGTAAAACAGAAAGCATGCAACAATGGAGCACTTGAGTAATATCAAATTAGTTCAGTTGGTGATGAAGGTTTTCTGTTTTGCACTTTATCAAACACAGCCACTGTTTTCTGCTTCACAGCCCACACAGACCCCATGGGGCTCAGGCTGCCTTGAATCAAGAGTCCTCCAGTGAATGTCTTTAATATATCAGGGAATAAAAGGAAACTTCAGAACTAAAGTTTAAAAACACTGAACACACTAATAAACACACAAACAAAACACTCAGGTATGCACTTCAGCCCAGCTCATCAGTAGAACTTCAGGGCTTTCAAACAAATATCATTTTTCACTTTGAATCTCACACAACTCTGACAAGACCCAAACGTAAATGTAAAGTGACACGTACATGTACACTCCAGTGCATATTATGAAAGGGCTTCTTTCAAAGCAAGCATCTCCAGAGATGGGAAGACAAATTACTGAACAATGTGTGAATATGAAAGGGAGAATACGTTTGTTTAGACATCAACAGCCACAAAACTATTCATGGATGCTTGTGGTCTGAACCCAGACCAGGAATAAGCCCGGTTTGGGACTGTACATTTAATAGGCTGTCATAATCAAACGAATAACTGATTATAATAATTTCTGGTTTCCATTAAGGGCCCCAAAACCCTTTAGACCCCTGATGGGCACAACTAGTGCTGTCATAGACAATTAACATCCTCATTATCATGTTTTGGGAAACTAGAGCGCATTGTGGTACCCCCCAAAGTGTACCTAGTGAGGTTACAAAGGAGAGAGGAGGAGTCGGATCTGAGTCAGCGTCCGGCTTGGGAGAGCCTGGCCAGACCCTTTTACAAGCTCTCCCATGGAGGGGGGCTGCGAGTGTGAAAAAGCAGTCATCCAGCTTGAGAAGTGCAGCCCAACCAATGACTTTGGGTGTTGACTATACTCTAAATTCCACTCCTTAAGTCCTGTCATCAATTGCAACATTGACCTGGAATTTCACAAAGCTGGTGATGAGGTAAAATGTTTCACTTAAGACTTGTAGCACGCCAAACCCCCATGTCGTACGGCCCTGAAGGGTATTCTTACTGCAGGGAAGCAAAGCAAAGTAAAAGTGACCTGATTACTCAGCGTGGTGGAGGTGCACGGTACAGATGCATCCCAGAAATACTCTTCTAAAGAGTAAAAAAAAAACCTTCAAATATATTCTTAAATAAACCTGCTTAGAACATGGTAATACCTTTTTTTCAAGTATAAAAAAAATGATGTTTCCTCAGTAGTACATCTACATATAAAATCATTTCTGTGATTGGTATTCATTTTTTGTTCTTTTCCTTATGTTCTTTTTTCTGTCGTCTTGTCATGAGAATAATTATCTCTGACAAATATGCAGGTAATAATTTAAAAGAAATTTCAGCAAAGACTGGAAACTTGTGCAATAAAATGGTCCCTGTCAGTGTTTTATGTCAGTCTTCAGTAGCTACACAGTATATAAGGATTTTGCAGTCATATTACTGCTGGAATTATGTATATGTTGCTTTAGTTTAATTTAATGTTTAAGGTTGAGCTCATTTTAAATACATCACGTAGAGTTAAGTAATTTAATCTACAGCAACACATTACATCCTAAAATGTCATCACATGCAGCACAAATCTACTAGACCACCTGTCCTGTTGATTTAATATCACAAAGTGCTTTAATGTGGACTCTTTCCTTTTCACTGAGTTCTCCACATTTTGCCATTTTGCACAGGAGTGGTCATTTCAAACTGAATCAGAAATGAATCAAGCCTAACATTCAACCATGAAAACAAATGTTTCTGTTCAGAAATGCAGGTCATTAACTGTAATTTGGCAACTTAATCAAAAAATAATAATGTGCTTTACTATTTTTCTGGGGGGTTTTTTTGTAAAAGACTGCACATACTGGTTAATTAATCATTACAGAACTATAAAAAATAATTTAGGTAATGACCAGTCCTGTTAATATAGGGCAGCTGTGGCATAAACACTACACTGGTCTAAAACACTTCTTAACCACTGTATATTTGAAGCAGCACTGCCTTGTGTTTTGTCTTATGTGTATCTGTAAAAAGTCAACTTTTTAATTTAGAATGAGTTAAAAAAAATAGGTCTGCTTTCAGCTTTATAACATTTCATTTTCCATATAATCAAAGAGGAAGAGAAGTAAGTTGCAGTTAAAGTTACTTCTAAGAACTGTGGTGCAATTAGAGTCATACAAATACAATTGTCAGGTGAAATATAAGTGTGTCAAATTTGCAAAAGTACTTCATTTACATTCCACACCTGGTGAAAACAAAAGTAATGTTTTTGATCGCTATGGAAGGAGCTTATAAAGTCTGAGAAAAATAGAGATTTCATCTGACTTATCTTTGGCATAAACCCTGTGTTATAAACTGAAGGAAATTATAAATGGGGTTTTGAAAGGCGACGCCTTTAATCAGTAAAGAGGGCCTAATTATACTGTAGGATGTGGGAACACAGGATCCAGCTTTATGAGTAAATTAATCATTGTTAAAAAGAAAAATAATGTCTCTTCTTAGATTCTTCGAATTCGAACGTAAGAGCTGCATAATGGCATCTCAGATGCTTGACAAAAAATACTTGATTTAACTGATTTAATAACAGTAAAAGTTCTAAATCAAGCTGTTATGAACAATATTTAGAACAAAATCACCTTTCAACAGCTGTCATGGTGGAGTGATAAACATGAAAACAATAAAGTGTTACTGATACCTTATAACTCCATTGAGGCCAACGTCTGCATCAGAGCTGTTGACCAGTAGCACATCTGTCCCAGTCGGAGCATCCTCCATGATGGTGGTGTGGAAGGTGGAGGAGGTAAAAAGAGGAATATTATCATTCACGTCATCCACCACCACAATCACCGTCCCTGTTCCACTCAGCAATGGAGAACCTGCAGGAGAAGGCAACAGAAAAACAACTGAGTGACAAAAGCAGTTAACCTTTCCTTCAGTAAGTTGACTAAGGAGACGTGACAGAGAAACTAAATAAATGGCCAAGACAGAAGCAACTCATTCCCCGTTCCATCCACATGACAGACCTGGACATGGAGAATTTTCTACCTGACAAAATTACAAACTACTTTTTGTGCCACAGCAAGTTGGTAGACGGGAAACGGGAAAATGTGCGTGCCATTAAGACTTCAATTTTGGATTTAGACATACGGCGACTTATTGCATATGACTTGTTATTTGCAGGGATCCACACTGAACTGATTCATACCTCTACGAGGCCTCAGTCACAATATTCCTGCTGCTTATAATTCAAGCTAATGTCTCTGGCCACCAGTTTGGTTTTCCATTGACTGTACTGCCACATCAACACAGAACACATCAAAAGGGCTCAATGTCTTGGTAACCAAATCTTCCAGGCGTCCTTCCTGGGGTCTTGGACACTCAGATTTAATCTCCTCAGTGAGGTATCTATTTTAAGGTGCATGGCACTGTGCAAGGTTTTCTGTGGAATTTGAGTGAGGAGAAGTGCTATTTTCAGCAAAAATTCTTCTCTCAGTGTGGGTGACGAAACGAACAAAGCTCTCGTTTGGCCCCAGGGGATGGATTTAAATCAATAGCAGATGAAAACGAGCTGCATTGCAGAAAAGCCTGAAAAAATAATGCAGACATCTGCCTTGCTTGAGTTGCCCTTTGTAATGTTTCCTTAAATGGCACATGAACAGCCTGATCTGGATTCAAACATAACACAAGTTCACCACAGAGCTACAAATAGTTTGGAAAATTCAACAGCTTAAATTTTCTTTTTTTTTTTTACTTTAAGCTTAGTTTCAGTTAGTTTTATATTTATTTTGACTAATTAGAGTTTAGTTTGAACTTGACGCATTATAAGGAGAGTCTTGCATCCTGGCTGATCTGATAGCAGTGCGTCCTGAAATGCATCCTGGGATTGTTTACAAATGTGGGAAATTCTCAAGTACATTTACTCCTTTACATGTGCTTGAGTAGGGTTTTTTTTTTAATGAATTTACTTCTCAGAGTAGTTGTTTTGCAGAATAGTTTTTTTTTACTTTTACTCAGTTAAATTTTACTCCACCTCAATGAGGAGCAGTAAAAAAGTTATTCATATACAGTGTATTTATATATATTTATTACAAAATAATCCAATACATTTTAAAAAATGAACTAAAGAATCAAGTAAATTATCAAAGCAAATAAGTTAAAATACAAAATGAGCAAACATTTACAAAAACAATCATGACAAAAATAATGAAATGAAAAAAAGGACAAAATAGGTAGAAATGAAGAAAATAATCAAGCAAATGAATGATGTAATAAAGAAACTGAACAAAAACCTCTGCAAAACAAGCAACAAAATTAGCAAAAATGATCAGAATAATCAAGCAAGTTAAGAAACATGAACAAAATAAACATCAAAAAGTGATCAAAAAATAAAATGCGCAAGGAAATGAGTAAAAGTGAACAAACTGAGCAACAATATTGGTAAGGTAAAATAACAAAGTAAAAAAATGAAGAAAATAACCTACTAAATTGAACAAAAATCAACAAAACATGGAACAAAATGAGCAAAAATGAACAAGTAACGCAACAAGAGAACAACAAAAAATGTAAAGAAATAACAATAATAATGAAAGTTAAAAAATGGACAAAAGAGACACAAATGATTAAAATACCTGTTTGAATGCAATATATTCTGCCATAATAAATTCCACATCATGAAGTTACTCAATACTTGAGTAGTTTTGTATGAGGTACTTTGTGACCCTTACCTAAGTACTTACGTTTATAAGTACTTCTACTTCGACTTGGGTCATTATAATCATGAAGTAACAATACACTCACATGAGTACTGTTCGTGTTTACACCTTGCATTAGAGCTGTCCACATGTGATAGGATTTGACCGGATGTGCCAGGACAGATTTTAATGCAGGGTCAGACCAGGGCCTCGGCAAGGCTGCAGAGAGTATGAGGGACTTGTAGCTGTTCCCTCCTGCAGCTTCCTTCGGGAATCTATGTGAATCTGTTGGCCATCATACATCCAAATAAAAACATAAACAATGCCTGTGTTCTCAGCTGTTAAAAACATCAGATGCTCCAATTTATGAGCTGCGGGGGCCTGAATTAATACTCAATAAGAAAAAAAAAACTTGGACAGTGGCCAGCAAAATTCTCTCTTAACGTGTGAAAAATGGAAACAAAGAATCAGAGTAAAGCTTGTGTAGTGTCGAGGCTCCTGAGATGGGATAACTGGACAGCTCAGCCAATTTGGCTTATGAAGATGATGAAATCAGGGCAACATATACACATTCTAGTATGAGCTGAAAGTTTTTATTTCCAGGTCATATGAATTATCTCTGTTCCAATGTGTTTTCTATGTGATTTAGGATCATGAACTATCTGATAAAAGAAACTCTATATCAGATCAGGCACCGATTCTGTGCTACTGACAGGCTCTTACAGCTGAGACCAGTAGAGGATTTTTTTCTTCTTTTTTAACATTATTCAACACTTTTATGTGCTATTGACAGTCTCCCAAATAAAAATCAAGAGCTTAAAAGGTTAAAGGTATTAAAGCTGATATGTGATTTATATGGAAACTTATCGGCAAACCAGAAGGATTTATAGCTATCCTGACAATGTTCTGGCACAGCTTCTCCATCACTCCTGCTGCCTTATAAGAAAATGAAATAAATAGGTTTGAGAAACACACAAAATATCACAGAACAATGAGTATAGAATAGAAATGTGCATTAGTACTAATAAAAGTAATAAATGCAATATTATTAGTAGCTACTCTATTGACATCAATGCAGGAAAGTAACAAGTACCTTTTATTCAAGTGAGTCTCTCCATTTTATGCTGCTTTATTCTTCTACTCAAGGGACAAACATTGTACTTTACTTCATTTTCTTTTGCTAATTTTCAGATCATCAGTATCATAGACCTTCATTCTCCTCCTATACAGGGAAAACTACATAACTGCAAATGTGTTGATTTGGAACATTTGTGTTTATTAAGGGATGAAATGTTCCTATGTGGATTGCCAAGATCCTCCTTTGTCTTGAGCTAAAAAAAACAGATTGCAAACCTTCTTGGATTTGCTGGAAAATGCATTGTTAAAAAGCTGAAAATAGTTTCTCTGAGCTCATGAAATCTTGACTTTTAGAGGACAGCAATGCTGCAACATATGATGATTATACAGAATATGATAAATTACTGTAGACTGTACTCGAGTTTGCACTCAAGTTAAACATGTACTACAGTAAACTGTAACATATGAATCTTCTTCTTCTTTTCGTTTGGGCTGTTCCCTTCAGGGGTCGCCACAGTGAATCATCTGCCTCCATCTCACTCTATCCTCTGCATCTTCTTCTCTCACACCAACTACCTTCATGTCCTCCTTCACC
>JAQQAE010003460.1:0-20173 GCA_029823295.1 Pseudamia nigra | reverse complement strand
CGGAGGCAGTGTTAGGAGCCAGTAGCAGTTCGAACACACCAACGGACAGCACCCAGCGACACGGAGCAGAGACGAGATGCAGCCGTGGTGGGCGGCCTTTGTCTGTGCTGACGGCCGGCTCCGTGTTCGCATACTGTAGCTTCTGTTGTAGCACCATCTAGTGGGTGCATGACACAACTGCGCCTTATAATCCGGTGCGCCTTATAGTGCGGAAAATACGGTACTCATCTCTTTGGCGTCTCCTATGCCACTTACATCATGTATGTCACTTTTGCCATTTTCGTCTTTGCGCATCTTTTATGCCAATTTTATCTTCCTGCATCTTTTACTAATACGTTTAATCAAATAACCATCTGGTACATACAAGTTTCACACAACATGAAAAATCAGCCTTTAACCTTGAATAAAATCATGACTTGTGAAATCATGATTTTTATTGCTATAATTATCACTAGTAACTGAACATTTATGGCTGTATCCTCCAGCTCTATCATGAATCCTCTGCATCTTCATCCCCTGCATCAGTTTGCATGTCATTGACCCAATAATAAAATTAAGGACATTAAATCCAGGGAACATAATATATTTTTGCCTGATGCTGCCAAACACCAGGCAAAAAAAAAAAAAACAGTCAAAATCTGTCAGGGATTAGTTTAAACTGAAAATAAATGCAGTAACAATATTATTTTATTAATACACTGCCACTGCCTCTGTGAAATATGAAATGCACATGGAGGAATATTTCATATTTCATAAAGCATTATTGAGATAGAAACAAAACAAGCTGGAATTCATGTGGGTTTACACTAAATATTTGGGTTTCAGGCAGATCAAAAGACTACAACAACACAGTGCAATAGTGGTACAGCGGGGTGAAGCTGAAGCATGTGTTTTTATATCCTAGTGGGGACCAGAATCTGAATCTTCACCAACACAAATGAGGTCCCTATGACTCTAGACTGCTCCAGGTCATAACTTAGTATTTTTTATGTATTTAGCAATTAAATGTAAATGTATAAAAAAAATAACACTGGACTTATTTTCGTTCAGAAAGTGAACCGAGGGTGTAACACAACTTAAATGAAAAAAAGTATGAAGAAATGTAACAAAATATGAACAAAA
Source organism: Pseudamia nigra (assembly GCA_029823295.1). NCBI lineage: Eukaryota > Metazoa > Chordata > Actinopteri > Kurtiformes > Apogonidae > Pseudamia > Pseudamia nigra. The sequence continues at coordinate 19,051 of JAQQAE010003460.1, read as the reverse complement.
TGAGCATAAAAATAACAAAATAATGCAAAAAATTAACAAAATAAAAACAAAAGTTCAAAAAAGTAATAAAAAGTGAACAAAGTAATCAGTATAATGAACAAAATAGTAAGATGAAATGGCAAATCTGCCACCCAGTTTAACAAGGGACCATGATCTTGACCTTTTTCCTTGAAGGTCCCACAATATTTTGACCCACCATTAGCATTAGCTTACCCATGAGACCCCTGGCATACAGTGCTCCGGTAGTGCCGCTGCCATTCATCCAAATATGGTTAAATCCTGTTTTTGGCTCCAAAATGTCATCAAGGAAGTGATGACTCAACTGGCCTCAAAACGGCCCTTGACAAACCAATGGGTGACATTATGGTCACTTTGTCCACTATTCTAGACAGTGTATGGCACAGGGACTTTGAGATACAAACATGTACTGTATGTTTGGACACACGCACACATATACAGTAGGTAGCGCTCCACTACCCCACCCCCCAACTCTGTTGGGGTAGGGGGTAATAAAGTGAATGAAAATGTAGAAAATAATTACAAAAGCAATAAAAAAATAAGAAAATAATCAAGACATGAGGCAAATATAATTTAAAAAATGAAGAAAATGTTCAATCAAAAATGTCCCAAATATGAACACAATACTGAAGAAAATGAATTAAATAATGAAGAAAATTTACAAAAACTAATAAAGGAGCAACACAGTTGAAAAGGCTCCATGAGCCATAGTGGGTCCTGACCCTTTGGGAAACACTGGGATCGGGAGTGGATGATGTCAAATAAAGTCCCCATGGGGATAAAAATACAAACATGTGGTGTGTGTGTGTTTGTGTTAGGTCATAAAAGCTGCACAAAGTGTTATATCTCAACTGCTGTGATGGCAAATGTGTCACACATTGACGTCTAGCACAAACTGGCCTAGTTGATAGTTAAGTGTCTGGGGTGAAAACCTGGTCTAGACACTGTGCTCAGTTTCTTTTCTTTTTTTTAGACGGGCTAACAGATCCTGGATCAGCTGTCTGCCTTGTGTACAGTAGATACAGGCCAGTGAATGGTTACAATGTCTGAACACAAACACATTGAAGCATACAGACCCCTGCCCATGGCTTACCTCTTTAAATTACAGACTATACAGTTACTTTTCATTCTATCTATACGTTGCCCTTTCTATCATTAGGTACCACCACATTAAAGTAAATATTTTGGCAGTTTGAGTCATGTTGAGTCAAAGTGACTAATCCTAAGCATATGACAACCATGTCTCTAAAGCCTGTGGGATCCCCATTTGACCTTTTTAATCTGTGGCAATTTCAACAAACAAGTAAAAACATATATTTACAACACGACATTTTGGAAAACATTCAGTACTCATCTTCAACGGTCTCCTTGCTCAGACTCCTCCCTCAGACATGAAACTGAAGGTAGTACAGTCAGTAACCCATAAAAACAAGACTACAGGCTGCCAGGTTTCACCCAGAACCAGGTACATTGACTACAAGACAATCCAAATGCATTCACCAACAGTATAGAAAGTTTTTATTTGCCTAAAAGTGCTTTCCACTATGAAGCAATGGCAACAGATTAAATTTTCATAAACCTTAAGTGGTCACTATATCACTCAATGAAGTCAAAGTCCACATTTGGTCAAAACTGAGTTAACTGAATTATGTGAGGGTGAGTCAATCATGTTTCATTTCAGAGAAATGATATTTTGTCACATTTGCAGTGACTCTAAAATCCAGGCCAAAACTGTCAATGGTCAACTGATAATGAAAAAAAATAAGGAGAAAAGTTACTAAATGAACAAAATGATGGATAACATCAAGATTGGAAACAAAAATGAACAAAATACATAAAAAGATAAATGAGAAAAAAAAAATGAGCCAACACAAAATGAAGCAAAATGAACAAAATAATCATAAATCTGAACTAAAATGAACCAAAATATGAAGCATAATTGAGAAAAATGAACAAAATAATTGTGAGACTGCAACAAAAAAGACCCAACATGAACAAGATTTGACGCAAAATGAACAATCTGAACAAAAATGAACAATATAATCATAGGGATGCATATAAATGAACAAAATAAGGGGCAAAATGAACAAAAAATAATCAAGAAAAAAGAAGAAAACTAATGCAAATAAGAAGGAAAACCCTAACAATGACAATGTATATGAAGAAATTAAAAAATGGCAAATTAACGCTCAACTAAAAAGAGTTATAACTTCAGCGTAATTTTGTACCAATCTAATGGAAAATCCGACAGTATAAAAACAGCTAAAAGTCCGGCTTGTATCCCAGGTTCACCTGAAACAACACAGTGATTTGGTGGTGCGTTCACAGCCCTCATTCATTTTTAATGAAACCCCGTCTGTGTCATGACCAAGTCACTGACTGAAATCAGCAGTTCACTCACCGCGACGTTCAGGCTGCAGGAGATTCGGCGTCGTCGCTCTTCACACGGGCGGATTTCACGTCAAACCATTAATGAAAGTGCTGAGGAGCGGACGGCGTCGCAGATCCTCCGTCACGGTGTCCACGAGCGGGCACGGGCGGTCGGTGCCAAAGCGAGCCACGGAGACGCGTTCAAGGACCCCCCATTCAGCTGGAGGACCGTCCCGTGGAAGTCATGACGGAGACTGGTTCTGAAGCTGGAGCCTTGATTTACACAAGTTCGCTCAGTAAAATAAAAATAGATCAGATATAAAGCACATATAAACCTGTTTTTTCCCCCTTACACTGCGCTGGACTCTGAGATACTACTAGACCAGGAGGAGGAGGAGGAGGAGGAAGACCAAATCCAGACCAAAACACTGGGCTGGGATGATAGCGGGAAGGAGGCGGGGCTTGTACCGCAGCGCCATGTTCTGATTGGCGGGATCGTTTTATAAATAATAAAGCTGCGATTCAGTTGAATGAGGCCCCTCCTCACCTGACTGTACAGGTTCAAACCTGCACCCTGTCATTTCATCGGTTCCGCTCTATGATTTCTTTGGAACTGAATGAACCGAGGATATACTGGCTTTTATTGAATCCCAGCTTTTTGACTCCCATCCTTTCACAACACTTACATGTTTTTACCAATGTAGATGAGGTGTAAAGTTTTCAGATGCTTTTTACTCGCGTTTCTTCAGTTTGATGATAATTTTTTCCCATATTTGTTCATTTTGTGCATTACTTTGTTTGTGTTCTTGTTCACTTTTTGTAACTTATTTTGAATGTAGTATTTCCTTGAATGTGTATGACATATGATTTTGGTAACTTTTGCTGCCTTTTTAGCTTATATTGCTCATTGTGTTTATGTTTGTACCTGATTTTTTACTTGTGCTCATTTTGCAACTCTTTTTGCTCATTTTGTCCTTTTTGTTGAAAATGTTCCCTTTAGTCAAGATTTTTTTTGCCTATTTGTGTTCATTTCTCTGAATATTTCCATTAGTTTCTGGATATTTTTGGTTGACTTTTACTAAACTTGTGGCTTACGTTCCATATGTCTGTTAATTTTCTTGCTTATTTTGTCAGTAGTGCTCATTGTACTGCTTATGTTCATTGTGATTTTTTTTATTTTTGTGACTTTTTGTTAGGTATTGTTCATTTTGCTTGTTGTATTTATGATTTTGGTTAACTTCCTTGATTTCCCCCCTATTTTCCTGTTAAATTTGTTCATGTTCTTGATTGTTTCAATTTCCCATCGTGTTTGTAGCTTTTGCTCATTTTTGCTAATTTCCTCGATTATGTTTACAATTGTTCTTATTTTGCGATGTTTTATTCATTTCCCTGATTTTTTTTGTTTTTATCTAGATGATTAGTTTACTTTTGCTCATTTTAAAATTTCTTTGGCAATTTTTGTTCATTTCTTTAATTGTTTTGTTTATTTTTTGTGAGTACTGTATATATAGTTAGTTTAGTATACTGTATATACACATACAACTATACAATTATATTCATATATACATATAATTTGCGAGATATTTTTAGCCTCTTATGCTCATTTTCATTCTCTTTGTCATAATTTTGGATTATTTTTTGGAATATTTTGTCAATATTTGATCTTATTTGTAGGTTATTTCCCACAGGGAATAAATAGTTTATTCTATTCTATTTTGCAAATTTTTTGTTCAATTTGTTGCTTATTTTGTTTATATTATTACTATTTTTGTCATATTATCTGTTTTATAAAATAAGGGAAACACTGAATTAAAGTAAATAGAGTCATTTACATGCAGAGAATCATTTCTCTCTTTAAATGATAAAATGTGAAAAGTAACCATTTTAACATTGTGGAGTAAAATCAAAGATGACACAATGCTGCCACCTAGCTTTAAATGAGAAACTACAAGGAGACAGGAGCACAGAAGGCTAAAAGAAGACAACACTCGGGTTCAGTCACTTTAAGAAAAGAAATAAATTACACACAGCCATGGACAGCAATTACAGTAATTTCACAGACAACAATGCTATCATCAAATTATTCAGAATTGTTCAAAAATTGCATATCGTACCTCAAGAAGAAGTCGAGGGTCATTACAGATATTACAATTGTCAGAGCTGTTAGGGGAAAATATGAAGAACATCATTTTTCATCAGAGGTTAAGAAAACAGCCACAATGCTCTGTAGACTAAAGATGATACTTTTATCGGTGTAGGGACAAAAGCAACAAGCATCTTTCATGGAATTACACAGACTCCCAGGAGCACTGCAGCAACAAATCCACTACAACATCTGGAGAAATCAGAGATAAACACATCAAAATACATCACTATGTTGTTGGACAATGCTGTGTTTGTGCTCTTTAGTGTCATATTACATATTTCACATGTCTGGATATGATGTGCTTGCTTCAGCATATGGTAAAATACACATAATTGTTATACGTTCTTTAGGTTTACTGTGCAAATTCGATTTGTATCTGTGACCAAGCTGTAAAGAATTTTTAGCACAATTGACCTTTTTGAGTGATTTCTAATACTGTGCTTACCCTCTGCATCAACTCTTACTGTCTGCCCATTCAATGCTACACGTCCCTGGGAAGAACAAAGAACTTTTTTTGCTTTTGCCACTATCCTTTTATCTACAGCCCTGTTTCCAAAAAAGTTGATTCACTGTGTAAAATGTAAACATAAACATGATGATTTGGAAAACATTAAAGCATCATATTTACTTTAAAATAACATACGGACAACATACCACATGCTGCAAGTGAGAACTGCAACTTGTTTTGAAAAGTACAATATATAATATGTATATATGTGTGTGTGTGTGTGTGTGTGTGTGTGTGTGTATAATTTGAGAAACAGGTCAGGGTCATATTTCTCAATCTCTTTTTTAAATAACAATATGTAATTCTGACAGTGGGTTTCCTCATTCTTGCAGAATAATTGTAAAAGAAAAAACCCTAATAAAAACCCATTTGGCATGTTATCTTTGTTGGCTGGTTTCTATGAAATATGGTCTTCTGTGTTTGGCATCAGAATGTTACACTTGCATTTTACACAGCAATTCATATTTTAGGAAATGGACACACATGCTTTCCTTTTCAATCTTATTTTTCTACTTTCTATGGTGGCTTGTGTCTTGTTATCTTCACACCCTAGCCACGTCTCTTCTTTCATAGCCCAGTTTCATGTCCATGCCTGCATAAAAGTCTCAGTCATCCAGGTTTCTGGTGTCAGACGACCCTATAGGGAAGAGCATGTCACTCTCCAGTGAGAGGTTGCTGCCCAGGCCTGCCATGCGGCTCCGCAGCAGAAAGTGTGTCCTCCTCTGCAGCATCCTCTGCTGCTCCTGCTTTAGCTCCACGTATGAGCGGGAAAAGGTGTGGAAGATGGATGTGACAGGGAAGGCCATGAGTAGGATCCCGCTTAGGATGCTGCTTAGAGCCACCACCTGACCTGGGATGCTCCTGGGGACCATGTCCCCGTAGCCCACTGTGGTCATGGTGATCACAGCCCACCAGTAGGTAGCAGGGATACTGGTGAACTCCTGCGTTGTGGCCATTTCATTCTCAATCAAGTACACCAATGGGGAGTACAGTGCAATGGCCACGCACAGAAAGAGGAGGAGCAACCCAAACTCCCTTGTACAACGGCGTGCAGTCAGTCCCAGGGTCTGCAGGCCCAAAGAATGACGAGCCAATCTCATCACATAGAGAATCCGAAGGGCCCTCAGGATACGTAATACCAAGCCCACTTTGTCCAAGTAGCTGCTGCCAGAGCCCAGACGCTTCTCACCTTTGGAGGTGCTGTCCACCAGCAGAGTGATATAGTACGGAAGGATGGCCACCATGTCTATGAGGTTCAGGGGTTGTCTGAGGAAGGTCAGCTTGCTGCGGTCCTGGATAAAGCGCAGGGTGAACTCCAGGGAGAACCAGGCCACACACACTGTCTCCACAATGAAGATGTTGTAGCACATTTGGGAACATGTGCCCTGTTAAATAGAAATTAAGGCATGAGTTAGTCATCAGTGGTCTGTGTGAATGAGGGCTGTCATCACTAGAGGGAGCCACTTTAACATGAAATATGTGTTTCTGATGAGAATTCTGCAACACATCGCACTTCACTTATATCAAATATGGTCTGATTACACTTATTTGGCAACAGTTTAGGTGCATAGTCCATCTACAGAGAGTAGACAGACAGAGCTCAATCTGTCTGTATTTGAGAATATGGTTGTTTTAGTATTGTTGACGTTGTGCTCCCTAATGTGATGTTAATAGTGATTTGTCTGTTGGAGTTGCAAAAGTGGGTTTTACTCAATTACATTTGCAATGAAAAAATGTACCTGTGCTCAGTTACATTTAACTCCACACCTAAATGAGTAGGAGTAATTTTTACACATGTTGCTGATGTCCATCCCTGAAACAACATAGAAACATTGTGACAAACAACAGTCATATGATGCTACTTTTAACTCAAAGCAGTGAAAATAAACAAAGCAACACAATTCACAAAAATGAACAAAACATTCAAGTAAATTCAGAAAAATGAACAAAATATCCAAAAATTTCCACCAAAATAAGAAACAAAATCAACAAAAATCAACAAAATGAGCAAAAAAATCTTGCAATAAGCAAATGCTGAGGTGTTTTTTCTTCATGTTTGTATTTTTACATTTTCCTAAGTCTGATTATGTAATTATCACCTGTTGGATAAAAAGCCTGTACAAATGCAATATATGAGGTTGTAATAAACTCCAAGCTGTAATGTTACTTCTAAACTTGAGTATTTTTTTAATGTGATACTTGTTACTCTTACTCAGGCTCTTATTTTAATGAGTACCTCTTGAATCATTATAATTATAAAGTAACAATACACCACTCCACCTACCACTGTTAATTCTGGGATACTTGGGTTAGTTTGTATTGTCCTGTATTTTGTCATTTAATGTTAGATTGTAATTGATTTACCATAACTAGTAACCTACAAATTCCTTAAATCCTGCCCAGTGACAGTAGATATACAGTATCTGGTTTATATCTGGTACAATGTGTCCGCTAAAGAAACAGTACACGCAAAAAAAATGTAAAAATACTTAATTGTTTACCATTCAATCAATAATCGATTGTGACTTTTCACCCCTTTTTATGAATGAAATATGATAAAAACAATACATATTCTTTTACAGTTTTTGGTACTGTTCAGAACTGTGCTGAAATTGAAACACATTTTATTTTTATTTAATTTTACACATTTCTGTTTGAATTACATACGTACTACACATTGAACATAGGCTGGTGAAATGAAATACCCCAAATAATGCCAGCAGCAGTGATGACATACTTGTTTTATGTAGATGCTGGAGATATTTTCAGGAACCACTCCGTTATCTTTTTGCAACGTGTGTTAAAGTACAAGTGAACCTATAATTAGCTCAAAGCCAACACAATGACTTTCCTGTTTCCTCTGTTGTGCGTTTAAATTTCAGCACGATAATACTTATTCAAAGTGTGAATATAGTACACCTGAGAGCATCTCACAGAGCCAACGGTTTGAGAGCAAGGAGGAGAATATTATTATGAAGCACACTCCCATATGGTTTAAATAGATGCAGCTACAACACAAGCACCTGAAAAGTGAACCTGTTCTGTTTCTGACACAGTGGGAACACTTCCGTACTTGCAAATGCAACACCGGAGTCAGTGAGGCTGTTAGAATGAAATTACAGGCACTGTTAATTTAGCTGTTTAATTCAGGTGTGTTGAGAAGTGAGAAGATACAGAACATCAGTTATGTAATGATTTCATCAGATCGGATGCAACCTTCTGCATTTTTGTTTTACATCTCCAAGGCATTTGCCATGGTTTGTGCAGCAGTTACTTCAATGCAGATGTACGTACAGGAGATGGAGATGATGCATAATTAAAACCTATAACATACTGTCTACACTAATGAAGACAGTCTTAGTAGAGAGTAATAAACTATCAGCAGCAGCATGAAATTTGTTCAATAGTTGCATTCTGCTAAAAAGTGAGAACTTTATTTTTACATCCACCCACTTATCGCACATGTCCTCAAGCCCTTAAATTACCAGCACACACAAGGCAATTAAATGAAAATTAATTCAGATTTATAAGAATATTATCTCTACAATCTACTACAGGATCAGTGTGGATTTCACGGGGTCGGGAGAATTCAACACACCCCTTAATATTAGTAAAAATAGAAATATGCAAAAAGATGCAAAAGGAAACACTTTGACAAAGGAGCCATGAATAAAAAGAAGACAAAAATGAAAGAAGAGCTGCATGATTTTGTTCATTTCTGTTAATTTCCTTGACTATTTTGTTATTTTTTATTCATTGTTGTTCAGGTTTATTTGTTTTTGTGCTGTTTTTTTATTTTTGTGAATTTTCTTGATTATTGACAATAGAAAATATAAGAGAGACAACATAATGCAACAGGGTAAAAAATAAAAAAAAGGCACAAAACTATTTTGTTCATTTTGATTCTTTTTTCATTTAGTTTTTTTTTTGTTTGTTGCGGTTCATTTTGTTGCTTATGTTGCTCAATTTTGTTTATTTTCTCGTATATTTTTTAAACAGAGCAAAACCAAAAACTGAGTCAAAAACCACATATATTTAAATCCAATTTATTATTATTACAGAAAAGCTGCAAAAATGATGTAAAATGTGGAAAAAAAAGTTGGAAAAATTTTCTTGCTGATTTTGTTCATTTTTACTTTTTGTGTTATTTATTTTGTTGATTATTTTGTTACTTATTTTGTTCATTTTTACTCATTTTCTTCATTTCCTTTATAATTTTGTTAATTTTACCATTTTTAACTTGTTTTGTCCATTTTCTTGATTATTATGGTTTTTTTTGATCATTTTGTTCATGTTTACCAATTTTGTTACTTATTTTTGTCATTTTCAGTTTATCCTGTTAATTTTTACTTATTTTGTTCATTTTCTGATTACATTGTTCATTTTTACTGATTTCCTTATTTATTTATTTCATTTTCTTGATTATTTTGTTAATGTGCAAAACCCAAAAGATGCATTAACAACGCACAGATAATTCTAGTGTGTAGCTTGACTTAAAATGAAATGAGTCCTATGTTCTTGTGCTACAGTACAAGTAACTCTGCTTCCTTTCAAAAGCAGTGTTTTCTGGAAATATCAAACAGAAAACCCATTTGCACTTTACTCTGCGAGAAAATTATGCATGTGGCTCAAATGCTGCGTTCCATCCCTCTGATTTGACAAAAGACACCAGGGTGTTAATTATGGTTGTGACTGAAATCAGACATATTAATGAGAGGATTTGAGGAGAGCAGATTGAGAATTCTTCTAATATGTTTTAAAATCTGGGAAAACAACTGGTGCCTACTGTGGCTCTCTGCTCTCGCCTTCTTCCATCGTGAGGAGGTTTTACATGGAATGACAGATGAGACAGGCTGTAGAGTTTCATAATGACTGCTTTTCAAAATAACACGTCAATATAGCTCAGTGCAGCTTTGGAATATAGCTGCTCTCACATCTGCTGAGGATCCTTACCTCAGAGCAGCGTCAAATGTTCCTTCTCAACACTGTAATTTCACTTTTTATATGAAGTGAGCACGGAAACAGTGAAATTCAAAACCAAGACTGGGATATTTACACATATATTTAAGTCTATTTTACTCTGATGACATGTAAATACAGTATAAGATGACCCTCCTGAATCTCAATGAGACCTTGGGTATTACTGTATAAGAAATTTACATAACTGACTATGTCCATTTACCCCTTGTTTGACTTTGGGGATACAGAATATCGGCTGATTTCAAAGGAAAACTTTCAGTTTTGGAGTTCTGTTTCCACTGGTTTTCACTCAATTATAAGATTCTTATTCATCTCTCTATCCAAATAAGTTATTGCATCTCATATTGAGGCTTGTTGTTATTCCATTTCAGTGCTGCTGCTGCTGCTTAATTTGTTACAAAACACAACATTTTAAGGACCTAGGAGTTTCTGTTTTGTCTGACTCCTGTCTACCTGGGCCATGACCACAAGAGTAAGATCATGGATGCAAGATGTTGACAAGAGTGTCCCTTATTGATAAGGTGAGGAACTCAGTCATCCTGGAACAGCTCAGAGTAGAACTGCTGCACCTTTACATCAAGAAGAGCCAATTGTGGTGGTTCAGGTATCTGACTGGGATGTCTCCCTGATGAGGTGTTTTGAGCATATCTGGAAGGGCCATGTCTCTTGGCTGGTCTGAGAACACCTTGAGATCTCCCCGGAGGAGCTGGAGGAGGTGTCCGGGGAGAGGAAAGGCTGGGCCTCTAGTAGGTTACTGCTACCGTGACCCAGACCCAAATACTGTAAGTGTAAAATGATGGATAGATGATGGATGCCTATATTTTTAGTTCCTTACACCAAAAAGTGTTTATTTGCATTTGCCCGGCTGTCATTACAAATAATAATCATATTGCTGGATTGTTCTAATTGTACTTGAGCCACTGCTGTGCCATGTAGCCATCAGAATATTTGTATGCACTAACTTTTTTTCATAACTGCATGCGATATGTTAAAAGTCAGATATGTACTCACCGCTTCCTCCTCCTCCCTCATGGCAGGCATGGTGCTAATGGACAGGTTAATGGCGGTGATAGTGACAAACAGTACTGACAAACAGGCAAAAATCTTCCCTGGGAGTCCAGAGTGAGGTCTCTCCACCATGTCCCTGAGCTGGGCCATACACCGATTCAGTCTGGACTCTGCTACACGGTCTCTGTTCCCACTCTCTGAATCTAACAGATCCTCTAAGAGTTCCTCCTCTTCCTCTGCTCGCTCCATTGCCTCAAATTCCTCCATACGCTGCAGCAGACGCCTGCGACAGCACCACTCCAAGTTCTCCTCAGGGACCCCCCAGTAGAGCAGTTCCTCCCTGAAGGAGAGCGCACACATCTCCCTGAGGGAGCGTAGCTTACCTGCACGCAGGAAGGTAAGGATGGTACGGAAGGCACATGGGCTGCGGTCGAAGAAGAACTCGTTATGTGTAACATCATAGTCATCACAGATGCTCATAATCTCATCAAAGCTGCTGCAAAGGTGCAGCTGGCCCAGACGAGACAAGGGGAAGTCCTCTAAGGTGGTCCAGGGCAGCTGGTAACGCAGGCCACCCACATTTATGATGGCATGGAGTTTACGGGCACTGGACAGTGGAGCGTCTCCAGTGTTGAGGTCAGGGACACGCTGTGCCCTCTTGTAAAAGGCTCCTTTCTGAGCCTCTGCTTCTTGAAGAGGTGGAGGATTGAGGGAGGTGTCAGAGGCACAGCTCAGAGCACTGTAGTCATAGTCAGAGCCATCACCTCCCAGCAGGGTCATGTTTACTGGCCAAGTCACATCCCTGTGCTCACGTCCCCACCTGCACACGTTCGTCTGCAGAGGACATGTTAAAGAGGAACACGTTAGTCTAACACATCTGAAACAGTGGAACATAACTAAATACTTTGACGTTAACTGCTGTATTTAATACATGTATGCAATATGTTTTTGTGGGAGTTTGCATTCCCCTATATTTGTTCAGCGGTAGTTACCTTTTAGATTACACATCTTCTCATCACCATCCTGTCCACTGTAAACCACAAATCTCCAAAGGCAATGGCTTTGAATGCTGATGATAAACGGAAGGACGAAACATTTCTTTGTGGGCTGACAAAATTATCCTACATTCTCAGCTAAATAAAACTCTTTAACAACTCTGAGCTCAGAAGATATGTCAGCTAAATAAAATCTTGAGAAAATACCATCCATATGTGACTTTTGCAACCACGATGAAGAACTCTAGAACTGACCTCTGTTCTCTGTTCAGTGGATGATGCCCATACAATGCTGTTTATGTCTACTCTGTGTGCATCGTATCATAACAGCGTGTATCTTGTGTCTATGTGCAAATCCTCTTCCAGGTGCCTGGAGAAAACAGTCAAGTGTTGGTCAGAGGAGAATGCTTTTCAAGTGTGCTTTGACTGTACTGACTGGCTGTGTTTTTATGATGTCAGTCATAAATAAAAAGAAACATATCTTTTATACTAGGGATGCTGTGGTGCTAAAGCTTGTCTCCAGAGAGGTGTAATTCAAAATAAGGAAGCCTAAAACAATATATAGAGGAAAGATAGAAATGCAGTGCAGCAGTGGCAATCTTAAAGCTGCCTGGCAAGGGATTAAAAGACAGCTTTAATTAATTACAAATGCAATTGAAGGAAACAGCCTATCGGTAATATGCCAAATAGTTTTCCATTGCTTTCTCACTTGCTTTGAGAGCTCTGAGTTTTCAGGACAAACTTCTACACTGAAGGAATCTCTTTTGCATTACAGTACCAGTCAGTCCAGTGGAGTCTTTACCAACCTTTTCCAGAGATGTGTTGATAGAGGTCATACCCACAACCTGGGAAATCTCCACTCTAATTCCCATCCCAAAATTTAAACCACATCCCTTGTCATAAAAACCTTTGAGGAAATTTTTAAAGGATGTAGTGGTCTCTTTACACTGACGCCCAACGAGACCCCTTACAGTTTGCTTATCAAACAGGGAAGGGTGTGGAAGATGCAGAAAGCACACTGCTGTCACGCTAGACTTGTATTTGCTGACTTTTCTTCAGCTTTTATTGAGCACCTTGGTTCTTCTTTTAAATTGCCCTATCAGATTTTGTTGTTGTTTTAAGATTTTTTTTGACAGAGTCCAGGTTTTTTGTGAATGGACTGCAGCACTGTGATTTCTTAAACTGGTTTGCCACAAGGTTGTTTCCTGTCTCCCCTACTTTTTATTTCAAGTGCAGAGGGCTGCAGGTTGACTCAGGAGGACCCCGGTGCCACTGCACTACTATCCCTCAGGGCTTGCAGTGTGATCATGGTGGTGCGCTCCCTGACTTTGTTAAATGGTGTGATGACAACGTCCTTGACCTCAATGTCTGGAAAACTAAGGAACTTATCACTGATTTCAGGCAAGAGAAGGAGGATGTAAAGGCATGTGTCATACGTGGAGATAATGTTGACACATAATAGTATCTGGGGGATGTGCTCAATTCTAAGATGACATTTGATGTAAACAGAATTAGTTGTGAAGTGTGGGCAACAAAGAATTCATCTCCCGAGGAAACAATTCTTGTTTATGCTTGTCAGACTATCCTGTGTAACCTTTATCAGGCACTTATTAAAATACATTTAATCCTTTCATTGATCTGATGCTTTGGTGGTTTGTCTGTCAAGGACAAAACAGACGAAATGGGACTGTGTTTGCTCAAAGATAACTGGAGTCCAGTAAAGACATTTGACCTCCCTATGGCACAAACAGGTCACTGAGGAGGCTAAAGGAATTATTGGTCAGTCAGATCATGTTCTGTCAGATGAATATACAGTGATGCCCTCAAGTCACTGCTTTATCGGGCCCCTGAGCAGAACAAACCTCTTTTGAAAATGCATTATTCCTTCTGCTGTTAGGCTAACGCAAACTGTAGTCATCCTAAAAGAATTACTGAGACAGTTCTTTATTTCCTCTATTTCATATTGTTCATTTTTAATCTACTTGATTTTGTTATTCTTGTTTCAGCCTCATTTATTTTTTGTATACTGTATGTTTATTGCAGATCATTGTTCTTATATTTATTATTTACAGTATATATACATATTCATTTATTTTATAAAGGCTGATCTCTGATAATGGTTTTAAGGTGGTACAAGGTGTGTAGTTTTCCTTCTGTCGACTGGACCTGCTACCTATCCACAGGGCTTCTTCAGCTGAGCTCCCTGGTTAGGCAGCAAAATGTCTTCAAACCAAATTTCCAGTCCAGTCAACAGTAGGAAAATCACACATCTTGCATACCATGACCTGGATGACTGAGAATTTTCACAGACGTTTTATGGTGTGTGCATATACTGAAGATTAAAAATGAATTGCCCTGTTAGGATTAATACAGTTGTCTGAATCTGAAAATGTACAATCTGTTATTATGTAAGTACAAAATGTGTAGATTATTGTTCATTTAATATTAAATGCAGAGCAGTGACTATCAGATGGCATAAAGTAAAAATATGCAATGAAAAGATACAGCTTGCATTTAAAATACCATCTTTCTCATGTCACTAACTACCTTGAGAAAACTAAATAAAATGTGAGCCCTAAATAACCTACATTAAAAGATGGATGGACTGGACAATATGATCAAAATGCAGATATAAACCTCTCTGTGTACAATTTGTATGTGTCTGAATCACTAATGAAATCAATATGGTTGGAAGCAGTTTATCAGACCTAATGGTTGAAAATTCAACCCTGAAGCTCTGTATCTTACTTCATATTAAGCAGAATCCTTATTCAACTTTTTCATTATTCATCAGATTCTACAGAGCTGTCAATAACTGAAAAGGCCAGAAATTACATCACTGTGAAATCAATATCCTGACTGCAGCTTCCAAAATGAATTGTGTGGCAAGTGGAACTATATTGTAGAAATTGAACATTTTATGAACATTTATCATTTATTATGTTTATTGGGTTACCGGTACTGTTTGGTAAGAAATGACCATTATTTACTTTTGAATATGTTGTCTTAAATTCAGCTTGGCTGTCTTTCTGATAGCTGTTGTCATTTATTGTATTTTTATGTTTGTTCGACAGTAACTGCTAAACTGAAGACTGTACATACTGAATGCTACTTAGCTAAAACTGACAGATTGTGAATTGAAATATGGTACAGTACAGATTAGTATTGCACAGACAATTGATGAATTATATGTCGTTACTTTTATTAACGTATTGAATTGAAATATGAATAATGAATCATATTGATTTGTGTTTTGTTTACCGGTAAACTGTAGAAATATGAAATACTAATGGACACATTCTGACTCCACATGCCAGGTTTTTTTGTACACCATGAACAGACTTCTTCTATAAGAAATGGACAACTAGTAGGACTATCCCCACCCGACCCCCTTTACTGTACGTCTGTGGAGTAACACTAACTGTAAGGGTTGCTGACGGAGCAGGTTGGGTTTAGGTGTTTGTTTAGTGTTTATATGGTGTTTTGATTCACTGCTGCTCCTCCTTATTGTGATAATAAACATCCTGTTTGTGAAATACACTCTGAGTCTGGCGATTGAGTCTCTGCTCTGTCAGTCTCGTTCCGACCGTGATAGAACGAACACGCCATGACAGACCCAGCAGACTCAGAGTGCATCCGCGGAGCTCTCAGAGCTCAGGGTCAACGCCTCCACCATCTGGAGGAAACGCTCACCGCCGTCACCTCCAACCTCCAGATGCTTAACCAGCGTCAGGAGTCCTCGCTCCATGAGGCGAGTGGTCAGTTGGAGCATGTGACGGCCGCATTGCAACAACTGAGCGTGCGCGTTCCCCCCGTGGCGTCGTCGTCTGTATCTGGCCCGTCGGTTACTCCGGCTTCAGGGCCTTCCGCGTCCGCGTTTCCACCGATCCGCCCGGTTATGACCTCTCCGCTGCACTCTTATCCCCACTTAGCCAACCCAGGAAAGTTCTCCGGAGAAAATGAGGACTGCAGAACTTTCCTGGTGCAGTGTGGACTTCATTTTCAGCTCCAGGCTCCTCTCTACCCAACAGATAAGAGCAAGGTGGCTTTTATTATTACACATCTGTCGGGTAGAGCAGCAGCCTGGGCTGCATCGGAATGGCAGAGAGAGACACCTCTGTGTTCAGACCTAAAGAGGTTCATGGAGGTCTTCACCAAGATTTTTGATCATCGACCCCCGGGAGTCGAGACCGCCCAGGCTCTCCTAGATCTACAGCAGGGAGATAGGAGCGTATGGGACTACGCCGTGGAATTTAGATCTCTGGCTGGCAATTTGGGCTGGAACGAGCCCTCTCTTATGGCGGCTTTTTCTAAAGGACTCAATGGCCGCATTTTGGACTTGCTCGCTCCTCTGGACCCCCCTCTGGACCTGGACTCACTCATAGCTCAGGCGAGAAGACTAGATGAGCGTCTCCAGAGGCGGAGGCGTGAGAGGGAGCATTGTGCTGGGGGTGGGCTCACTCGGAGGCTGAGAGAGAACGGGGCCGCGACTCTTGCTCTCAGGACTCAGCCTCCTGCTCCCGAGGTTCCGTTTGAAGAGCCCATGCAGCTGGGTTGAGCTCGGCTCTCTCCCGAAGAGAGGCAGAGGCGGTTGACACTGGGTCTTTGCCTTTATTGCGGGGGCATGGGACACAGAGTGGCCTAGTGTTCAATCAAAGATCCAGGCTCATCGACATCGGGTAGGTGTACGATGGGTCTGGCTTCATCTGCCTCTCGTAACCGTCCCCATATTCGAGCCCGGCTCTCCTTGGCTGACCGATCGGTGAGTGTGACTGCTTTTATTGTCTCTGGCTGTGATGAAAGCTTCATCGATCAAGGTCTGGTTCAGAAATTATTTGTTAAGCTTTCCCTTCTCAAGTGCCCCCTTCAGGCCCGGGCCCTGGACGGCCGACATCTTTTGGCTGTCACGCATATTACTGAGCCAGTCACGCTCACCGTCGGTAACCATCAGGAGGAGCTCCAGCTGTATGTCTACAACTGCCCCGCTCATCCCCTGCTTTTGGGGTTTCCTTGGCTGGAGCTCCACAACCCCCCTGGTGGATTGGAGGTCGGGCACCATTTCGGGTTGGGGAGGTGAGTCCTGTGAGCAATTTTGTCTACATTCGCCTGCTTCTCTGTCTCCTCAGGGACCTACAACCGAAGGAGAGGATCCTCCCGTACCTGACCTCTCCGGGGTTCCTCGATGCTATCATCACCTCGGGGAGGTCTTCTCCAAGACCCGGGCCACCTCTCTTCCACCTCATCTCCGTATGATTGCGCCATAGACCTGCTCCCTGGAGCCATCTCACCTAGGGGGCGCCTGTTCTCCCTCTCGTGACCTGAAGAGGTCGCGATGAGGGAATATACTGAGACGTCGTTGAGGTCAGGGATTATCCGCCCGTCTTCGTCCCTGGCTGGAGCGGGATTTTTCTTTGTTGGTAAAAAGGATAGGTCCCTTTGGCCATGTATTGATTATCGGGACCTCGATGATGTCACCATCAAGAACAGGTACCCCCTTCCACTCATTAATTTGGCATTTGAGTTGCTCCAGGGTGCAAAGGTTTTCACTAAGTTGGACCTCAGAAACGCGTATCACCTCGTTCGCCTCCATGACGGGGATGAGTGGAAGACGGCGTTTAACACTCCTACTGGCCACTATGAGTACCTGGTAATGCCATTTGGACTCACCAACGCCCCAGCGGTTTTTCAAAACTTGATCAACGTTGTGTTGAGGGATTTTCTCAACATCTTCATCTTCGCATATATTGATGACATTTTGATCTTTTCTCCCAATTTAGAGACCCATCAGAAACACGTCTGCCGGGTGCTGCAACGGCTACTTCAGCATGGTCTCTTTGTTAAAGCGGAAAAGTGTGCGTTTCACCTTCCTGGGGTTCATAATCTCCAATCAACACCTGGAGATGGACCCCACGAAGGTGAAGGATGTTCTGGGGTGGCCCATTCCTCAAAGTCGCAAAGAACTTCAAAGATTTCTAGGCTTCGCGAATTTCTATAGACGCTTTATCAGGAACTACAGTACCATTGCAGCCCCATTGCACCAGTTAACATCCGCCGGTAAGGAATACCGCTGGGGTCCTGAGGCCGACGCCGCCTTCCGCTCTCTCAAGCGCCACTTTACCTCAGCCCCGGTCCTTACTTTGCCGGACGTCGGCCGACAGTTTATTGTCGAGGTTAACGCATCCAACATTGGAGTTGGTGTGGTCCTCTTTCAGCGCAGTGAGAACGACAATAAGGTTCACCCTTGTGCATTCCTGTCCAGGAAACTCACTGCGGCAGAGAGGAACTACGATGTCGGAGACCGGGAGCTGTTGGCAATTAAGACCGCATTGGTGGAGTGGCACCATTGGTTGGAGGGGGCAGAGGTACCTTTTGTGGTGTGGATGGACCACAAGAACCTCCAGTACCTGCGACGCGCCAAACGACTGAATTCTCGGCAGGCAAGGTGGGCCCTATTTTTCACTAGATTTAACTTTACGGTGTCATACCGCCCGGGGAGCAAGAATGTGAAGCCTAACGCTCTGTCCCGAGTCCACTCTACAGGTTCGGAGGTGAAGGCGCCGTCCAACATTCTTCCTCCCAGCTGTGTAATCGGGAGATTATCCTGGTCTGTGGAGGAGGAAGTAGTCAAGGCCACAGCTGGACATCCCAGTCTGCCGGGTTGCCCCCCTAATTGTCTGTTTGTGCCAGTCACACTCCGACCCCAGGTCTTGCAATGGGGGCACACCAGTAGGGTAGCCTGTCACCCTGGGGTCTGTCGCACCCTATACGTGCTCCAGCAATGTTTCTGGTGGCCCCGGATGGAGAGGGACGTCCAGGAATATGTCAGGGCCTGTGACGTCTGTGCTCGGGCCAAGGCCTCCCATGCAGCGCCCGCCGGACTGCTGCAACCCCTAATAGCTCCATCTCGCCTCTGGTCTGACATTGCCCTGGACTTCATCACGGGTCTTCCGGAGTCCAGAGGTAACACTGTTGTTCTCACTATTGTTGATCGTCTGTCAAAAATGGTCCATTTTATTCCTCTCCCCA
>JAQQAE010003459.1:0-20174 GCA_029823295.1 Pseudamia nigra | reverse complement strand
CATCAGATTTAAGAAGATTATGTGTGAGAAAATCAAATATCTGCCGGATACATGTCATTTTTGTGAACAAGATTTTATGTCTTTTTCCAGTATGAAAACAAATCTGGGGGCTCTAAAAATAATATGTAAAGCTAAAAATAATGGTTACATGTCAAACTTTAACAGGAAAAACAGCTCATTTTCATGTAGCTGGACCTAAAGCAAGCAATTCGAATTTCTGGATGTTTTTCATCTCACAAATGTGCAATCACTGTTCCCAGTTAGTCTTCCAGGACTCACCAAACCTACAAGAACCACCAAAATCAATATACAGTATCTGCCTCACATAATGCACGAGGGAGTGTTGGAATCCAAGGCACTGACAGGAAAAGAGCACAGTCAACGGGAGCTCATTTGGATTTCACACAAAACACAATGACGTAGCCCATTTAATACAGAGGAGAAACCTATGAGTACATGAACATAGTAGAATGAAGAATTTCTGTCACATCTTGAGCTGAAATTTTACTTATTCATTCGAGGGACATGTGAGGATAAAAATAAAGTGTAAAAATGAGGTGCAATATGTTCCCATTAAGACATCAGCTGATTTGCTGGCTAGAATTCACAAAGGCAGGTTTTATTGTAACCGACTACTGCAAAACAACTTAAATGATATCCATGGAAACAAGTGAATTCTTCAGAAATGTTTGGTTTTCTGTTGAAGTTCAATAATCAATAAATCCAGATAATCCAGACAGTTGCTGCCAACTCATACGTTCTCCCATTACAATCTCTGAAACAGTGTCATTGTTTGTTTTATGTGTGCTGTCTATCTTTTTGACAGACTGTGGAATATATCACTTAGAAACAGAAGGCAGCTTTTGCTTGCCGATGATAAATAAAACGCGAGCATCACTGCAGATCCAGGGCCAGTCTGCACCTTTTAACTCCTTTGTTTATTTGCCGCTCGGAAGCAAAGAAATCTGGAACAAAGATGTTCATCATGTTTGTTAAATCACACGTGTCCTTCTGTGTTGCGGGTGACTTTGGTTGGCTGTTTACTTCAAAACATCTTCTACACTGGGAGTGAGAAAAATAATAAGTGTGTGCAGCTTAGATTACTGGAACTCTTTGTTATTTGTGCTATTTATACAATCCTGGAAGCCATCTCAGTTGACCTATGAAAGAAATACTAGAGCTGGAACTGAAAACAACTGCGACAGGAATGAAAGGAAAGCAACATAGACAGAGGGCAAGTTTAACTTTACAAAAGCAAATAATTATTGATGTCATCGAAGCACTGAGCTTCAAAGTCTGTTATTTATAAGCTGCACAAATTACAGACAGCACAGCCGAGGCAGCATGCAGAATTGTTTTTATCCTCACTTGAAGTTTTAGAAAAATAGAAAGATGACTGGGGGCTTGAAGAGATACAGAAAGTCACTGGAATATTAAAGCAAGGGTAGGTGAGGAAGCTTTATTATCTGAGGCTGTTTGTAATGTGTTTCTTTTCAGTAACCCAGCCTGCACAGCTTTCATGTAGAGAGCACATGCAGCAGAGACAGGTTACTGTCTGAGAGCGCTGCCAAGATGGAGCCATCTTGTGGCGTCTAAAGGGAGAGGGCGATGAGATCATGTAGCTTCTCTGGAGCCCAGTTTAAATGAGGCAGATGGAGATGGAGCTTGGAGCTGGTGAAATGCTGAATTATTCTGTTTTTTTTTTTCTCCTCATCATGCTAGAGGCTGCAGATTAAAACAGATGATCCTATCTGGATCTGTAATGTCTGTTTAAGAGGCGCTGCAGGAAAAAAAATGAAAGGTCCTGTTTCAAAATGAAAAATATCTTGTTTGAAGAAAGTGACACTAAAACTTTCAAGTAGTAACACGTCATATCACTATCAGGAAGCAACATATGAACTGATTTAAAATTCAACAGACAAAACTAGTGTACGCAGGAGATAATTGTAATAATATGATCTAATATGGAAAAGTCACTTGAGACACAAAGACTTTAACAACAGTTGCTCATTTTTTCTGTTTGCATTTCTGCACATGTGGAAAAGGTCACAGAGGTCCTAATAAACAACTGGTAAAATAAACCAGTGATTAATAATTTCACCGGTGATCCCAAGACAATTGTACTTAAAAGACCAAACAGCTAGGAATCAATATTTTTTTGGTAATTTGAACAAAATCACAAAAAATGACATTATTTGAAAGCACAGCAGGCAAGTGGGAAGTCTTTTCCTCTGCTTCTCAGAAGAGTAACTCCACACACAGGTACCCAACGAGGATGTAAACTATCATCTCCAGTCTGGCAGAAACACATGTGTCTTTGTCTCTTCTTTGAACTGATCTGAGAGGATTCATGTCCAGCAGTGGAAAGTGCATCTGTGATTCTAATCCACCTTAAATGTCACCTTGACAGAATCTACGAACCTTGTCCTGCATGCAGAGTGGGTGCTGATGCTGACATGATTTATTTGCTTAATATCCATGCGTGTTAGCAGATATTTCAAGGATTACATAATTAAGCAATTCCATTCACTGATGATCAGCTGACGTAGCAGCCCTGGTGATTTCTGTGTCAGTTAAAGTTTAATCGAAATGGTCAGTGAAAATATTTGCGCCTGCTTCACAAGATGAGGACCACTGTAGAAGGCTCCTTTGGTGTAATGGGACCCCACTCGGAGACGAAGAACCTGTTCACAACACGCTGCTCTGCTTACTTTTTAACCCCCTTGCGCACCGCGCCGCGCCGCGCAGGCAGCAGCCGCCGCCGCCGCCGCTCCATCTCCCAGCAGCACGCGACTAGAATCTCTGCGCGGAAACACCAGCATGCAACACCATGTTTCCCGTCAGTGAAGCCTCACCACAAAGTCACACTCACGGCACGTTTGCACGCCTGTAATCATGCAAAATACAGAGGGTAGAAAAAGAGCAAAAAAGAAGAACGCGGAACTAAGAAGCAGATGAAAATCCAGCACATGTACCTGTAACTCCACGCTGTAGCCCTGGTAGAAGTGTGTCGGGAATACCGCCAGCTGATGTTGCACTTGGAGGGAAACTGTATAATCCATTAACCAGAAGATGCTGAACAGCGGCAGGAGACGCGTCTGCTGTTGGCAGCGGTACTCCACTGTAGTACACTCCGCTGCGGCTCCCCGCCCCGCTGCGCTCCCATTGGACGCGCGGCGCTAATCGGGAGCGTCAATTCACTCGAGGCAGGACAGCAAAGTGGCAGCCCGGATCAGCAAATGTCAGCTGAGCACCCTGCGTCCGCAGCATTCCCGGGGACACGGCAGCAGGGAATTCTCTTCTCGTCTGCTTGCATCGGATACACTAACTACAAACGCCTTCGTCATGATTTGCACTCATTGTTTTTAAGTATACTTTACTTCTTAATGTCAGGTACGGTTCACTTGTAGGTATCAAGTAATATTTCCATAAGCCTGCACTTAAAACTTATAAAATATTAAGTAATAATACATAAATAGTAAGGAAATATTACTTAGTCACATTAACATAAACGTGCATTTGCACTGTGGTCATGAAAATATTAAATAATTTGTTCAGTACTTATATGGTTTTGAACTAGGTAGATGGATTTTATTTTAGATTTTAAATTACTTAATTATATAAAGTTACATTACTTTCATGTTCATAAGGCAGAATTGTGTCTTCTGTTTGCAGTGAATTACTCATGTTCACATGCCCCAAGGTGGGTACAAAAATATCACAATAACATCATTATTCCTCAAGGAACTATGTGGTACTGCCTGAGTGAAATGAAGAGTCCCTTCCACCCCGTGTTTTATGAATGGACCTCTGGAGCAGATCGAAGGATTTTCATCTCTTCTGTTTCTCCACTTCATGATCGATCTGCCATGCTCACTTCTGTCGTGGTGTCAACATCTGAACTGTTTATGCTGCACCATTCTTTTCAGCTCGGCCTACTTTACAAAATGTTTTTGTGTCATGGAAATTGGATGCTCAATTTAGAAGTCAGCTAGACATTTATGTATTTCCCATGATCTTTTTGGGTCAACTGGTATCTTGTCTTAAAGATACTTTGCTGTACAGCATGTCCTAGTGTGGTCGTCTTTTTAGTTTTAATGGGTTAGTTAACCCTTCCTGTAATAGGTGATAGATCTTAGGGTTAATGCCCTTACCTGATGTTCATTTAGTAAGTAGCACTTGAACTGGCTACCTGTAGGGCTTCCCAACATTTGAGTCCACAACTGATGGTGTGGTATCTTATAAATATCCATTAATTGACTGAACGTAAGAAAATGCTTAGTATGGATGTCAAAGAGACTGTAAACACAGTTCAGTCCAGCTTTACTTCAAAGTGACCAAGTAACTGTTTTGCCTCCAATTAAAATGTGCTTGTTATTCCAGAAAGGTGCTTGGGGGGATTTAATAAAAATCCAAACTACCAGCTCTGTATAAATTATACCAAACTGATGTAGAATTAGTAATAATAGGATGATCAGCTTGTTGCAATAATTTTATGCCAATTAATTTTGACCAAGGTCAAAGTCCATCATCACACTCTGTTAAACCAGTGTGGCCTAATTTGTGAAGCACCAAATAGCCCAATAATACCATTTAAAATTTGGAAGAGAGAATCCTCCTTTCTTAGTGCAAGCTTGTAGGTTCTTTATGCCGATGGTATGAGTTGCCCCAAAGAATGTGTAGAACAAGGGTATCCAAGGCTCTAAAATAAAATTCAGGAATAATCAGAGGAGGGTGGGATAATTGATAACAAATCACTGGTGCCATCATCTTTTTAATAGAGTGAATTTTCCCCAGAGCAGGAGGTGGATTTTGTTCCACCTTCCAAAGTCAAATTTCATTCCCTTAAGTAGTGGATTCATGTTTTCTCTGACTATATCCTTATAATCAGGAGTAATCTGAATGCCGAGGTATTCAATGCCTTCTGGAGACCAGCAAAAATTCCACTTCTGGAACAAAGTTTGTGGACAATAACCAGATATTAGCATCCCCTCTGATTTGTCCCAATTTACACAGTATCCCGATATTTTTGTGAATTTCTCAGTGCAGTCTAACAAAGCAGGAATGTTTTTCTCTGGCTGTGTTAAGAGTCCTGACATGTCATCCATGTATAACAAAAGTTTATGATGACCACGTCCCACCATAACTCTATGAATGACTGTGTTATTGCTCAGCTTCTGTGCTAGAGGCTCTAAAGCGATCATAAACAATCTGGGGCAAGCCTGTTCATCAAGACACAACCATAAGGGGTATTATAAATTGTTTTAATCCACGTGATGAAGGTTTATCCAAAGCAAAATTTAGAAAGTGTTTGAAAATGATAACTACATTCAACACATTAAAAGGCTTTGGTGGCATCCAATGACAAAGCAGTTGCAGGATTGACTGAATCATATACAAGAAAGTGTAGATTTACTAAATATCTAATATTGTCAGACCTATGTGGGTTAGGTAAAAGTCTGTTAGTTTAATAGCAATAGTCAGTAATCTGTTAATGACACCCTAGTTAATGCTCTTTAAAACCATGGCCATGTTATTCATCCAGTCTTTGATACACATGACATTTGTCATCACACATGTACTTTGTGTCAGTCTATCCACAACATGAGCTCATCCACCCCCAGCCTCCTGAACTGAGCTAATTAAATATCAACAACAATTCAGTGGGTGGGGGGGTTGTGATCTCAGGGACTATCTGTGTCATGCGTGACATTCCTTTTATGGCTTATTCTGATAAATCGTCTTACCTGAAATGGAGTTGTTTTTTTTTTTCTATAATCTTTGCCAAATTCCTTCTTTTTCAGCAATTCAAATACAAAATTAGAACTGTAACCATTCAAGTTTAACTTGTAGAATATGTTTGAAAGGCAAAAAAAAATTATGAGGCCAACAAAAAATACCACACAGATTGTTCATTGTAGCATTACACCTCCAAATTTTCAGCTATGTTCAAAACAGGCTGTTTCAGTGTCTGTTAGCTGAAATGCAAATGAGTGAGTGTGACCTCACCTCTTTTTTCTGTCAGTGCCATGGATACCATCAAGTCGCTGCCCTGATAATCCTGTGTCCGAGGACCTCCGGAGAGCAAAGAATCTGAGACATGTGTGCAGAACCATGTGAAGAAATGAAAGGCAGGTTGATTTTTTGGTTTAATATATTATTTAAGAGTCCAAAAAAAAAAAAAAAAATGAATGGATTGATGTACCTGGTTTTCATGGTTAATTCACTGACCTGGTGACCTCCATGGTTCTGAACAATGCGATGTGATATTGAACCAAATTAAAACTATAGTCTCAGAGGTTAGCAGTTCAACCCGAATTTGAGGATTTTTTTCTACAAATTTCATAATGAAGAGGTGTCCAAAATGTACATCCATATGTTATCATCAAACCGGTAAGGATTAAAAAGATGTTAAAACAGGAAGTGGTAAGCTGATATGATAGCTGATATGATATCCCATTTTTTATGCTTTAAGTCTTTCATCACTGATATTGTTGTTTCATCATACTTAAGTCACAAAATTCAGTTTGCAGCTCAAAAACACATTTTAGAGATTAATATGAATTTAAATGGCAAGTGTGTTTCTCCATAGAGTAGTGGGTTTGTAGTTAAGCATAATTTTCTGACTCCAAATCTGTTTTATAATGGAAAAAGAAATGAAAACCTTACTTTTCACAACACATTCCCTTTAAATCCATTTTTGAAGTTTCTGAGAAAACTATCTACTAACCAAATTCCTTGTGATTGTTTCTGAATATTTTACACACATACAGTATGGGTAGAAAAAGACGACAACACGCCACTGTGCATCCTTTTCACAAATTTCTCGAAAATTTGGGTCAGTGAAGCCTTTGGGATTAATTTGAATTCAACACCATCAAGGGTAAGATGGCTTCCAATGCGCCGTTTCCAGACAGGTGGAATTCATTTGGCAGTATGCGCTCAAATCTATTAATATGTATCATTGCCATTTGTGTCATTTTCCCATTAGAAATGTTAATCTAGTGTTGAGCTCATTGTAGGAGGTAGGGTTTGATGATGGTGTGCATGCACCTACACCTAAGTGAAGGATTTATATTATGTTGCACAGTAGTTGAAATATGAAAATAGAACACCACTGTAGATTGTGCACTCTGATCTCATTCTCATTCTGAATCAATCTCTGAAAAAATCTTCATTTCTGAGTTCATTTAGGGCAGAGGATGTGTTTCTTTAGAGCACAAAGCTAATGCTGCATTTCAAAATCCTACTTGGTTACACTTACAAAATCACATCAACACATACAAACGCCTTTAAGTTTTAAATCTAATAGATTGCGATTCCCAGAGTTAGTTCTGCCACTATTCAGCAATGCAACTTTAAAATCTCATCAGTTGTAACACTTTACCTTTACCTGGGAGCTTGAGGTTCTGCACAGTATCTTCGCTTTTCCTAGAACTGCACTTTTCTGGCCTGAGATGTCGGATGTTTTTCCTGGAATCTGTTGTAGCCACAACAGATTCCAGTATGAGGCAGGCTATGGTCTATAAGTATATATATATAAAATTAGTGTGTGTGTGTGTGTGTGGGGGTGGGGGGTGTATGTATTGTCATGGGGCAGCTAGCTACTCTATGATCCAGTTCTCGGACTTGCTCCAAATCTGCTCCGGGTAGCTCATACTATCTCTCTAAGCTCCCAAGACTGCCCATCTGTAACCAAACCTCCACCAGACCCTATGTGTTTTACAGAACATGACTTGTGTTCTATACTAGCCCTGGGTGATGCGTTTATCCCTAACACATCAGAAGATGAGGTGTGTGTTTGCAAAACTCACCTTCACATGTCTTCTGATGAGTCCGGTGAATAATACTCCTGCAGCATCCATCTGTCCGGCAGTTCGTGCAGCCAGCCACCTCTTGGGTAGTTGACTGTTGTTCAAAGTTTGTTAAGGTGAATCTATACAAAAGTAAAACAGCAGTAGAGTCCTAGTAAAAGTTCGATTCTCAGTCTGTGGTTCAATGTGGCTCGTTTTCTCTCAGCTCTGTTGTTCCTCTCAAGCTGTTCATTCAAAACTCTGGATTCCAATTGTAATGAATCTCTGACACGCTCTCACAAGTCTCTGGATTCTCTCTCCCCGTCTTACCTATAATTCTCTATATGTTCTCTGATCTCTCCATGTTGTCAGTATTCTGTCACAACTGCGTCACATCACTCTCTTATCAACTCATATTTCCGCAGCTGATTCCAATTCCCGCCAATGACAGAGTTCACAAACCATGCCCACATCCTCTGAACATGTGTATATCAGTGAATCCCTTAGCTGAAGCCATGTCCACTAGG
This sequence comes from Pseudamia nigra, assembly GCA_029823295.1. Lineage (NCBI taxonomy): Eukaryota > Metazoa > Chordata > Actinopteri > Kurtiformes > Apogonidae > Pseudamia > Pseudamia nigra. The sequence continues at coordinate 11,854 of JAQQAE010003459.1, read as the reverse complement.
ACTGACTCAAAACAGCATATACATATATATCTTTTCATGTTTTCATAACATATTCTAGTAGAAAGTGTCATAAAGATGAATAATTAAAGGGCTAATTTATCATTTGCATTATTGAAAAGAATTGCTAATGCTTTTGCAAATAAATAGCTGGAAATTTGAAAAGGTTTTTGACTGTGTCATGAGTGTCCATTTAGGTCTTTGATTGCTTCCAGGTGTGGCAAACCACTGGTAAACCACTCGGTGTGTGTCATGCAGGTGAATGAGTCAAGCACTGAGTGACTTGATGAAAGAAAGTGTTTTTAAATAATCCATTCAGGCAGTTAAATACACTGACGAGAACTGCTTTGCACATCATTATTCAATCTGTATTAGTAGATCAGGAATCCAACTGCCATAATTGAAATAACCTACTAATCAAGGAGCCTTCAGGCACCATGTGTTTCTCATAGGACCATGCTGATGCCTGTTGTAAGCAGGTACTGCAGTAGCTGTCATTTTACATATCAGCACAAGTTAATGGATGGAATGGATAATGTATGCATTACAGTTTCCAATTGCTAATATGAGTTGAGGTTGAAAGGAGGTGCAGCTGCAGGGCAACATTTATGTGCAAATAGGCCCAAATGTGCAATCTGCAAAATATCTCAGCGGCTGATTATTTCAACTGGGTCAGAATACCAGGTCAGTACAGACTTACAGTTGGTGGAGGGGAAGCAGAAAAGCCACAGTGGGCAAATGTCTTTCATCTGCCCTTGAGCACAGTGCCCATGGTCCAGATGGTTGGACTGTCATGACAAGCTATTTGCAAAAGGAAACATGTCAGATCCTTGGGGACTTCTGCGCACCACATTTACATTTTTGGCATTTTTACATCGCATCTCCAATTTTAGTGAGAAGGTAGGCGTTCAGCGGAGGAAACCTGACCGATAATTGAGGCACTGACTGTTTCAGCTGGGATGAAACCTGCGACCTTCCAGTGTGGAACAGAGTCTGCCTTATACCCATCAGGCCACCCTGCTCCCTCTGGAGAGCTTTTCTTTGATCACAGCTGCATATTGGCCAATGAATGCCTCCTGTAGCTGTGAGAAGAGAAAATGTGTCAGGGCTAGATGATCTATTTTTGTTCATTTGTAGATTTCTTTGCATCTCATCACGCGGTATGATAATATATTCATAATATGCATTCTGAGGGAGTGGTTGTAGTTTAACACTGAATATTGATTCACTCTTTTGCATCATTCCAACTCAGACTCCATCCCTTTTTATAGGCTTAGTTAGCAGCATATTTGCTTGAAGTTAAATGTATTTACACAGCACTTTTAAGATGATTTGTTATGAACTGCTGCACTTACAGGCAAACAGATGACATAAATGCTAAGCTCAAACATTCCCACTGAAATACATTCCAACTCCTGGGATATTTTACCAAGCGTGAGCATTGGAATATAGGCCATCCCTAAAGGTCATGGATTTATGGGTGAAATCCCTGCCTCTGGTAATGGAATACAATTTTGCTGTCATTCCCTAAGGAGAGGAGGAGGAATAATTTCTCCACACACAATGGATTGGTACCAAAAGTTCAAACAAGTGCACTTGAATGAGGTTTTATTATTCTACACACAGCAGGCAGCTGCAATTAAGCCTTTCAAATGAGTCCCAGTTTGTAGTGTTGATCCTCCATGTTAGCCTGCGGTGCACACGCCTGTCTGTCTGTCTGTCTATGGTTGGCAAACTGTTCTGTCTCCTGCCTGTTTTTTTTTTTCTGTCACACAAACCAAGCCAGTGCCCTCTTCAGTCAATCTCTGCCCCGTCACCCATAGCAACCAAGTAACACCATGGACATCAAACTGACCTGGACCCTGAAAACTAAAACAAAAGTCACACAGCCTGCTCTACTCATGTTGCAAGCAATTGTTTTTTAATTAACATACATGATTCCAAATCTGATACCCAGAAGAGCATGCAGATCTGGAGTCTGTTCAAATCAAGGCTGTATTTTTCATTTGCACATTCAAGTGTCATATCAGGTGGCTTTATTTGCGAGGATTTGAGTGCCTTTAATTGCAAATTCAATGTTATTGTGGAGTGATGTCAGACAATTTCGGGAAAAATGTCTGGGCTTCTTTTTTTTTTTTAACTTACACCCGCTCTTTGTGACACACACAGAAGGAAACTGCATAATTCATCAGAGTTTCAGGGCTAGAAGCGTAGAATAGAATGGTGACATACAGTACAGTGCAATCCATGAAGTGGTATAGAGGGCCACTATCTATACCGAGCTGCTGAAGGGTCTCGCAACCCAACATCAGCAAACCTCTTATGAGTTCCACCTCTTTCACTGCTTTATTTTCAAAGAATGAGGTTAAATTTGCTGAGGTCATGGCCGTTTGGTGTTGTGACGTACTGTGCACTATGTAAGATGGGACGTGGAGCTCACTGAGAGTACGCACACAAAGTTTACTGATGGTTTGCTATTCATGCAAGACACAACCATTGACAAAGTCTGCAAAATCTGACCTGTTCAAATTAAATCTTATTTGTGGTCCATCTACTCCTTGTTGATGCTGTTTTTATATATTATTTTGCTTTGGGTGGAGTGTATGCATGAATGTTAACACAACTAATCAAATAACCGACTTTAATAGACCTGCTTAGTCGACTTCCAACATTATTTAAAATGCCCATCCCAAGTAATTATATGTAAATGTGGCATAATTCAGTCAGAATCAGAAATGTATCTTGTTTTCATGGTTAATGGAATTTTTTAAAGATATGGCAGGACGTGGGCGTTACGTAGCATCTCTATATGGTAAGGAGACGTTGTTCATGATTGCAAGGTATGAAAAAGGCAGCAAATGAATAGCAGACCTGAGTGATGTTTCAAACTCTGTACTTGTTCAAAGCAGTAGATAGTGGGTGCAGTGGATATTGTGGTGATCAGTAACTATGGCCTGTTTCGAGGAAATCAGTTCAGATGCTTTCAAGCCATCCTTTCTTTTCTTGAAACAGTAGTGCCACCTATTACAAAAGTTGGAAAGATAGAAATCTTGGCTAAGTTTTTGCATCTTTTCTTGTTAGCAGTAGTACCTCAAATAAGTTGGGCCAGATATTTCAAAAGTTGACAGGATGGAGATATTCAAGTTGTCAATATCCATGGCAAGTGTCAAGTCAACTGGACACTTTTCAAGCATTTTTTGTTCCAACTAGTACCACTCCACTAGAGATATGAGCAAGACTTTGGCTCTTTATAATTATCTCTATGAATGTTCACCTATGATTGCAAGGTACCCACTAAAAAGGCAGCCACCAAATATCAGAATGGAGTCTTTTTTTAGTATCTGTTCTTATTCAAAGCAGTAGTGCCACCTATCCCAAAAGTTGACATGATGGAAAAATTATAGTGGTCAGTAACTATGGTAATTTTCAAGTAATTTGTTTTGGACATTTTGAAAAGAAATAATGCCACTCTTCCTTTTTGTTAAGAGGATGAATATCTTTAAGTCATCAATAACCATGACAAGTTTCAAGTGAAATAGCTCAGCCATATTCACACTATTGCTTACACACTGCTCGTATGTCAACATGGGCAATATGAATGGTATGCATGCAGACTAGAGATTGTGAAACCAATTTCTGCCTTTTTCAGCGAATAGCTAGAGACCTCTTCAGATATTCTATGATGTGCCCATGACACATTGTGATATCTCCAGAACATTCACTTGGACTGTATAAGTCTTCTTCCAGCTTCCAGAGAGAGCGGACGCATTTTCTCTCCTCTCCTCCCTCCACTGATCCCAGCTTGCTGGTTCCTGTCTGTCTGCTTCATTTCTCACTGCATCTCGATCTAAACGGGAAAGCTTTATGGAATTGGTCGGCTAGGCTTTAAATGCGATTGACACCACTTTTTCAAACAGAAAGTCAGGTCCGGGGGAACCCGTGTGTCCCGGGGGCACGACGGTTGCGGGATACGTTAGAGATGCATGGGACAATTGGAAGCTCGTGTGTCTTTGTGATCTTTCGATTGAAGATGTTGAGGACATCGATAAGATGGCGCCGCTGGAGTGGCTTCCTGTTGCAGCAGCTCTGTCCTCTAATCTGTTCTCTTTAGTATTTTTATTTGTTTTCTTCCTTGTTTCATGTCTCTTTTTTCGACCCCTACAGAACTGTGCGACTAGGGCTGATACTTTTTGGACTGTTGCACTTTTTCTTGTTCTTTTTTTGTACATAATCCAGTCTTTTGTACATAATCCAGTCTGAGTGCAATACTTCTCTTCCTTGATGCCTTTACTTTAATTCTGTGTGTATAATTGTGCTATTTTTATTACTTATTATTTTTAATCTTATTTTTAATCTTATTTCAAATCCTGTACTTGCACCTTAACATGAGCGCACCTTAATGTCAAGTATAATTCCTTGTATGTGGATGCATGCTTGCCGATAAAGATCATTCCGATTCTGATTCTAATAAATTGAAAATATTTTGGTGGTCCAAGGTCAATGACACCGTGACATCATGCCTTTCAAAGCTTGCAAGATGTGTCAGAAATCTATTTGATAGAGCACAAGTGTTCAGTTGTGAGCAAGAATGAAGTTTAGCAATTTGTGTGGTCACAGGTCAAGGAAACTAACCCCATGTCTCTACTTTTATGGATGCAACAGGAGTGAATTCAACATATTCTTTAAATTTGGCACAAATGTTGCCTTAGATTCAGGTATGACATTTCTGGCTTGCATAAACAAATGTTGATGTGAGGATAATAGATGCATCTAACTAAATTCATGTTTCTTTTTCAGTAAGCATAATGTGTAGATTGTAATGATGAAAGCAGACTGGAAGTGTCTAAATGTCAATAAAGAAGACAAAAAAGTCTTTTGAGGAGAACGTGGAAAACCTAGGAAATGCAAAGCAGGTCATGTGTTAGGTGTTCACATTTGTACATGAATACAAAATATAAAATGGAAAGATAAGTGGTGCATGTGCAGCTCATATGGTGCTTTAAAAATAGATGACTAAGCTGTACTGAAAACAGAAAGCGTAAACAAACTCTGCTCAGGAACTGATTGTATTTATCACATTTTCACAGATATTTACATACAAATTTTCCATTTACTGTGACTATTACTGTAAAGGCTGTAAATGAAAAAATATAGGGAACAAAGTACTTGTCCATCCATTTTCTACCCCTTGATCCTTGTGAGGGTTGGCGGGGGCACTGGAGCCTATCTCAGCTGACTTAGAGCAAAGGCAGGGTACACCCTGGATGAGTCACCAGTTCATCGCAGGGCTGACACATAGAGACAGACAACCATTCACACTCACATTTGTGCCTATGGACAATTTAGAGTAACCAATTCACCTAACCCCTAGTGCTGTTTTTGGTTGTGGGAGGAAGCCGGAGAACCCGGAGAGAACCCACACATGCAAACTCCACACAGAAAGGACCCACTGGCCAGTGTCGGGGTCAAACCACCATGTCGCCCACAAATTTGAATCGCTCTGAAAAGTCAAATTACAAATGAATAAAGTTGCATGTCTTACCGTTTCAGCTCAGTGACATGACCTTATAGGATTTGTGTGGATTTAGTTGTGGTACATTTTACTGCATTCCCCTGAGGACCTCACTTCATTGCACACAGGTTTACACCATTTGACCAGCAACAAATCTGGAATTAAAGACATCTAGGAACATTGCCAGAGCAACAGATCCAATAATGGACTTTGTTCTGAGCGGAACATGTGACATCATCATCATCATCATCCTCATCATACGTTTAATGTCCGCTGCACCCTTCCCAGGGTGTTGGACTGTCTGTTGGCATCATGTAGCCTTTCCTTCCAAGCGTCCCTGTCGTCCACCACATCCATGGTGAGGTTCCAGGAACTTAAGTCTTCCCTGATGGTGTCATTCCACATCTTTCTTGGGTGTCCTTTCCCTTTGCTATGGACACATATTTCCACAGATACTCCCACACAAGCACACTCATTCAGCCATTCCTCTGAGTGCACTCCCCATTCTCATCTCTCTGGACCACAGGACTGTAATTAATCTTCAAGAAAGTCATTGGTTCTTATTAGTTATGGAACATATGCCATTCTTGCTATTTTAATCACATTATGTGGTCTCACACCTTTTACGCTTCTTGAAGATTATGTATCTTAACTGTATGTGGCATGAATCCCGTTTAATAGCAGTTAAATACAGACACAGGGCTCTTAGTGTGAGTAAGTTTCCATTTGAGTATTCTATATTAAATCATAACTCATTCAGTGAAACACCTTCATTGTTGTCCTAGTTGTCACGTTATTCCACGTAAAATTTCATGTTTTCTTTGAAGTGATGCTGAACATTAAAATCAGTTTTTTGAGCTGTGAATGGAATTCTATGACTCAGATCTGATAAAACCAACATGTTCTTACTTTCATGTCGTCATATACAAACGCTTGGTCACGTCCCATGTTGTTACATACTGATGGGCCGAGTGCCGGAACGCACTGTTATATGACGAACAGGGAAAGACTGACAGATGCTGAGACCATCGCCATGGTAACGGTCACCACATTTGTGAGGCGTTCTGGCTTGGAAGCTACTTTCTGGGTGTTGGGGGGGCTGTGGTCAACATGGAGGGGGATTCGGACACACCTTGTACAAACATACACTGAATGAGTTTGGAGTTGAACACTGGTCTCACAGTTGGTCCTCATGTTTGGTGCTGTGCCACGACGGCCAAATCCGCCGCCTACTGGCCAACATGTTGCTTTGTGCATCACATATTGATGACATCAGGCGCTGTGAACATCACTGTGCGACAACTTGGAATGTGACCAATCATACATATTTGACAACTTGGAACTGAGAATGTGTTGGATAAAATGCATCAGTACTGGTGATAACACACAAAAATTGGCAAATATTTAAAAATCTGCAATTTCTAGGTGAAAACAACCCAGTTCACCACTTCCTGTCTTAAACTTTTTCTAATCTTTCCCACCCAGATGATGATGTGTTGTCAACAGGCCTGTCATTCTGACAGACTCCACAAACCTCACTAATTTTCTGCTGGTTCAAATTCACCCTCATGTCACTGTTTTCCACACCATGGGACATAAACTGGATATTGATTTAGCTTTCCAATCCTGCTGCCCTGACTTTTAATTTGTTAGTCTGCTGAAATCCAAGATAATATCTTAAAAGGCCACAATGACAGAACAACAGAGGCTGTAGAATCAGCCTTTAACTCTGGGAAATCTGATGCATTTGAGAGAAACATTGCAGATATTTAAACAGATATTGTATTTTTGCCCTAAAACTCAAAAGCAACTCTTTCATTTTACCACAAGGATTTGCAGTGACACATGTCAGTGATTCTCGATTCTCCCGATGTCCCTGAATGCCTCCTGTCTCACATCCGCACATGACTTTCAGACTCTATTTACTAAACTCTCAGCCTCTCTCATTTTAAAGCTAATTTAAAATATGGAGTTGGACTCTTTAATTAAACATTTTTATGTTGTGTGTTAGTGTTATCAGCAAAATGTACTTTAAGTATGAAAAGTAATAATCATGTGGTAGAAATGCCATTGTCTGGTACTTACTGTGATGTTTTTAGAGTCATATTTCTGCTACATGAACACACATGGTGAATTTTAGTGGTGTAGATGTTTAAGCTCATTTGAATTGGTATAAATTCTGTTTAGTTTTATCCACTGAAGCAGATAATTTTTGGTGACATTGCTGCTCTGTGAGAACATACTGGTATTTTTTCATAAGGTCAGAAAAGCAGCTGTTTTCTACTTTGTGATCATGCATTTTAAAACAATTCAAACAGTGTTTGTATAAAGTTTATTTGGCTTAAGATGCAACACAGTTTTCATATTTCCTCATCCCATAAATGAGCATTTAATCCTTCAGTTTATCAGAAATTTGGAGATAATATGGTTTTCGTTGAACAAAAAGAGGATGAAAAACTTGTTTTATGTGACTTGTGACCAAAGATAACATGCTGTAGTTGCAATAAACATGCACATCAAGTTAAAGTGAATATTAATTGGTTTTTACTTGCTCACTTGTGTTAAATCAGTTAATCAGTATATTAATCAGAAATAATAACTACATAACTACAGAGATGATTGCCAGCATATTGACATTGCCTAGTCCAGTTACTCAGCTTGAAATTAAGCATTACTTTACTTAGATCCACAAAACCTTAACCTGGTGCATCAGGACATCATTAGGACAGCACGCTGACCAACAGTGACCTCAGATGTGAACAGTTGATGTACAGCCATGATCCCGTTATTATGATTAAACAAGCTGGTGAACTTGAAATCCTCATCAAATGACTAATTAAGCCATATCTATGAAGGCACATCAAAGAATAATATGGAATGGACACATGTGGCCAAGGGTGAGAGGTTTTTATTGCAGGCTCAATGTGGTGTTGTGTAAAATCTGTCAATTATGCCCTTAGGATTATTTTTATTTTATTTTATTTACCAGATACCTTAATTAAAAGAAATGTACAAGTGAGAAAAATCAACCATAGTGTTTCTTTTATAATGAACATCTAAATTCATTCCGATACAGCTGTGTACACACATCATCTGTTTCTGCCAAAGGCCGGACAGAGGAGACAAAAGGCTCAGGGGACTCGCATGACAGCAGTCAAGATGACAGACCCTGACAGGTGAAATATGAGTTCCACTGATGCACGGAGCACGGGAATAAGGCCCACATGGACACACACATAGAGTACATAATCACACACCACACATACACACACACACACACCTGTATCTTATACTACTTTCCCTTAAAAATGTATCTCTCTCTCCTTCACTCACAGCTCTCATATATCACCACACATAACACATAAAGGGACTGTAAGGCTGCATGACGATGAGGTGTTTAGTCATTCAACCTTCACATTCTGTCTGAAAACTAGGGTGACAGAGAAGATGGTGCAATCAGTCAGCTGTTCACTCTTCTTTTTGTGTCACCTGAGCTAAGATCAGGTTTCAGTGCGCTTCTATCTGTCCGAGATAACTCATAACAGCTAGAGATAATTGAAAATGTTCTCCAACCTTTGAGAACAAACACACACCTGTTCAGTGAAATGAGGGAATTACAAACCCAATTCCCCCCAAAAAACTGGGATGTAAATAAAATGTAAATAAAAACAGAATGCAATGGCAAACCCATCTTTTATATCCAGTAGGACATCAACAACATATCAGATGTTGACACTGAAGAATTTTACCATTTTATGGAAAAAATTAGCTTCTTTGCCAAGAGGAGCTCTATAAACCCACTGCAGACTCAGCTTGATACTCATTTTATTTATTTATTGCTTCATTATTTTTGACATACAATACAGCAATAGAGTTAATGAGCTGACAGGTAAGGACGGCCAAACTGACAGGGGGAGAGAGAGACGGAGAGAGAGAGAGAGAAAGAGAAAGAGATAAGAATAGAGAGAACGATGGTAAGAAAAAGGAAACATAACAGTTTTCTCACCAGCTGCTGCATCTGTGAAAGAGAGTCAGAACAACAAACAACAGCACCGGCATAAACATCAAAAAACATACAGGTACACTGACACACACATTATGTATACACACACTGTAACTATACTGATGTTACTATACAGAAGGTATCTAGAAGTCATTTTTGGCTTGTATCCATCACATGAGATGTGTTGTTGCCATCAAATTCAAAAGGAGCTAATATTTTCCATGAAATGGTAAAATGTTCCAGTTTCAACATCTTTTGGGAATAAATGGTGGGTTTATGAGGTTTACAATTAATTGCATTCTGCTTTTATTTACATTTTATTTGCAACAAAACTTTTTTTGGAATCAGGGTTACATATGCATTTAAAAAAATCAGCTCTTATGCTGGAGCAACAAAAAAGCCAGTGATGGACGGAGTAGCAGGTGTTATCTTTGCAAGAGACCAACAAGTATAAAATGTCTAGATCAGAAAAAAAGATGAAAAAGTGAACTCCATCCATCCATCTTCTTCAACTTATCCTGGTCAGGGTCATGGGGGCAGCAGCCTGAGCCCAGCCTTCCCTCTCCCCAGCCACCTCCTCCAGCTCCTCTGAGGGAGTCCCCCAGGTGTTCCCAGGCCACCCAAGAGACATAGTCCCTCTAGTGTCCCTCCTGGGTCCGCCCCAGGGCCTCCTCCCAGTTGGAGCTAGTTTTGGCAAGCAGGGATTGGACCACCAAGGGCCCTGCCTTCAGCTGCCACCCGAACCACACAGCACCGGACCCTTGTGACCCTTCCTGTAAGTGGTGGGCCCCCAGGAAGGCATAGTCATAAGGGTCTTGTGAATCGCTCGCAGTCTGATCTGTCACCTAGGACCAATTTGCCTTGGGAGACCCCACCAGGGGTGAATTGCCCCCGACAGCATGGCTCCTAGGATCAGTCAGGCAGGCAAACCCCTCGACCAGTATAAGGTGGTGATTCAAGGAGTGAACTATAAAAAAGTGAACTACTGTATATGTAAAAAAAAAATGCAGATAGTCACCTGGTGAAAGTGAAACCTCTGTCTTCTATCTCTTCAGTTTTGCCCCTAAACATATTTAGTGAGGTCTTACTGACCTTGACCTTTGATGTTCAGCCATCAGTTCAATTTAGGTAAAATTGTACTTGTATAGCCAAAATTAGAAAACAGATTATCCAGAAAGGTCTTTCTAATCAGCCGAGTTTTGACTCTAGCTAAGTATTCGAACCACACCTGAAGAATTTCTTGAAATACGACTGGCCGGACATTACTATGACCCTGACCTGTGGCTTTCTGTGTGTTCATTAGATGTCATGAGTTAAACGTAATGGGGACTAACAGACAGATGAGCCTTTAGAGAAGCGCCATATTTAATTCTATGCGCTTATAAAAAATACAGAAGCATATTATGTCTGGTTATTTTGACACATTTTGGAGAAAATATTCAATCCATTGTTTGCATTCTTGAACATTTAAAAATGACTTTCATTTAGTTGTTCTTTTGTTTTATTTTACCAATAGACCCACAGATCAGAGTGCATCAACAACTTTTTGTAAGCTACAGAACTAAATTCATTTTTATGCATCAGGTTGAGCAATCTATAAGTTCTCAAAATGTCACTGGATCACCATATTATAGCAGTACCTGTAGACTCTTAAGTCTTCAGGACTCAGGAAAAAAAGAAATGTTTCCTTATTATGTTGATTTGTTTCTTTTAATTTGTGTTTCATGATCAAGCATATGGATTCAAAGATAACACAGTTCATATTTAGTGTCATTAGGTTTGCAGTGTTCTTCTATAAGACCTGTCGACATAAAAGATCCCAGAGTCTTACTGATCGTGAAGGGTCACAGTTGAGTAGAGAATCTGATTGCATCTGTCTGCGTCTCTCCGTCTTCTCGCTCTAAACTGTCTTTCTCTCGCTAAATAATGCAAGACCTGTGATTTATATTCTGCACAAGCACTGATGGTAAATGGACAGATATGGTAAGCGTACATAGATGGCTGGACACACTCTAGGCCTCCATTGTGGAAGACTTGATTGAAATTGCTTGGTGCATCACAGCAGTGCACCAGGCAATTACTCACACACTTCGCAATTATGAGGCAATATGAGTTTGCAGTTGAGACTGAGGATTGAGCAGAAAACAAGTACAAAACTTGTTGGGTTTTCAGTTGGGTATAACAGAGGTCTACCACTGCCCAATACTGAGTTCTGCATTTGTCACTGGTAATTACTAATACTACATACAGACGTGGGTAAAATTGTCAGGTTTGAAGGCTGCTTCTCCAGACGCCATGTTTCAGCTCCTTCCACAGATGTTCAATAGGATTTAGATCAGGGC
>JAQQAE010003458.1:7440-20177 GCA_029823295.1 Pseudamia nigra | reverse complement strand
AGGACAGGGTGAGATGGAGGCAGATGATTCGCTGTGGCGACCCCTGAAGGGAACAGCCGAAAGGAAAAGAAGAAGAATTAGTTACATTAATTATATTTGTGATTAGGCTCCATGTTGATGAGTACAAGTGAAATGAACCAAAAGTAAAAAAAACTCAATGACTAAAAATGATAAATTAAACTAACAGTAAATGTTTCAAAAAGAAAATGTTAACGTCCAACAATACTTCAGTTATTAAAATGAATCCTGTTGTAATAGCACTATAACTTAATGTTGTACTGTATATACCATGCACCGTAATGATACTGCAGTAATTTACAGTAATACAGTACTGCTATTTAAAATACTGATATTGATACTGATACATTATTGATACTGTGAACTCTATGTACACAGTGTTCACAGTATCAGTAATGTATCAATATCAGGTACATACACTGCTGATCAGTAAACCCAGCCTGTTAGTGTTTTGCTGAGTTTATGGCAGTTTGTTCACGCTTTAATGACAATCAAACGCAGTGCATTTATGTACATTTACCACTATAAACACGGCTGAACTTTAGTCTGATCTAAAATAATATGATATAATGTACTCTGATTGAAAGTAATCTGATTTGGTGTAATCAGATCTAATCTGATTTAATCTATTCTGATCTAATATAATCTGATTTAATGTAATCTGATCTAATCTGATTTAATTCAATATGATTAATATAATCTGATATAATCTAATATGATGATATTAATTTGAGCTAATCCAATCTGATTTAATGTAATCTGATATAATCTGATTTAATCTGATTTTATGTAATCTACTCCAATCTGATTTAATATAATGTGATCTAATCTGATGTAATGTAATCTGATTAATATAATATGATCTAATGTAATCTGATTTAATTTTTATGATCAAATCCACTCTAACTTAATGTAATGTGATCTACAGGTTTGCTTACACTGCGTGATTTCAGACCTGATCTGCAGCTGTGCGCACCCCCAGAGGTGTAAGTGTAGTACTATTAGAGCCCTGTGTCTGTGTGAACCAGTTGTCCCTACAAAAGGACCAGAAAACACCAGGAAAAAGCATAGTGGAATCCCCAGAGGTTGAGGTCTATCCAGTATTGACTGAAACAGGTTTGTGGTGTCTGATATCATTCATACCATGTACTATGGCACAACAACACATGGATGTCAGAACACACAGTAGGTGTAAAATATGCATTTCATTTCTCGATAGAAACACCTCCAATTTTGAAAAAGTTTGAAAAATTCAAACCAAAAACTGTTTCTTAAGGGAGGGGGATAAGTCTGCTGTATGGAGAAAAGTAAATGCAAATCTGTTGATGGAAACACTGAAGTGGATAAGACAAAATGTGGAAATGATGTCAGCCACTTGCATTGGCGGCACCTAAGCTAAGGCTACAGCGGGATCTGTCCGTGTCGGAGGATCTTGAACACATAAGCACACAGCGATGCTACAGTAACAAGCTGGACGAGAGAACTTGGTGTTTTCCATTTTCTTCGGGTTCGTAATAGTGGTAGCAGTTAGTTTCAGACAGGTGCTTTTTAAAATTACATCACGTCTGTTCACTGGCAGTACTGGGCTTAAAATCTAGTGCCCCCTAGCTGTTTGCTATGGTTAAGCTTCTCCCAAGATTTACAAAAGATAGTTGATGGAAAGGGACACTGCTTTGTTGTACTCTAGTGTGCAATGACAAAGTATATTCTGTTCTATGGACATGGGCACATATGCATTTTTCCTTTTATCAAACTCCTCAAAATTCACTTTAAAAATGTCATATTTTTAGATGGAAACCTAGCTAGTGTACGCCGGATATGGGTTTACCGATAAAATAGTCACACAGTGCAGGGTTTCCCCCAGAAAACCTGTTCAGCCCAGTGGCCGGAGGCAAAGTGTGTTTTTTCTGAACTCAGAATAAAACCTTTTTAAGAGTCATTTGTACAAATTGCAATCCCGCAGAGCCCTGGCAGTTTGTTTGAATTATTTACCATGTAACCTACATGTCACGTTATTATCCTTTGTCAGTCGTACAGACCTCAGTATTATAATACTACATATTGTAGTGTTGAATCTTAACATATAGGATCATATTATGTACTTTAACTTATTTTACTGAGTGTACATTCATTTTTCCTAAACATCATATGTATATTCTAATTCATTTTTGACTCTTTTTATATCGCTTATAATAGTAAGATTTATGCAGTTTTAGTAATTAATTCAAATGTTATTTAATTTTACTGTCCTTTTGTGTATCACTAACTGACTCTACAAGGCAGTAACGTCCCAGAACATCAGGGCTGTAGACATCAGCTCTGAAATGTTTAAAGTGTGAACACACACCTGAACACCTGTCCCACAGGTGAACTACGCCGGCTGACGCCTGGAAATGAATGTCATTAAACTGAAGACACACAGCTTTAATCTGTTCTTTGTCACCATGTCTTGTAACTTTATTCTGTAGATCCTGGTGGAGATTGGGTCATGTTAACCACGCCCTCTGTCGTTTCAAATAAAGTAGCAGTAACAGTTTTTTTTTACCTGTGTAGTGATCATAACCTGACTTTACGTACTACAGTACCCATGATTCTGTGCTGCTGTTACCATGGAGACAAGGTTTCTCACAGTTTCTAAGCTCAGTGAGGATGTGACTGGTTTAACAAGTCAGTCCAGTTGTACAGCAAAAGAGGACAAGACTAGAGAGAAAAAGAGAGAGGACGAGAGACATAGGGCATCAATGAAGAGAGCGGACGAAAGGCAGGGCATCAGTGAGAGAGAAGGAGAGAGGTATAGAGCATCAACGGAGAGAGGACGAGAGACGTAAGGCATCAATGGAGAGAGTGAGGATGAGGGACAGTATCAATAGAGAGAGACAGGATGAGAGACGGCATCAGTGGAGTGAGAGAGGACGAGAGACATTCGGCATCCATGAAGAGAGAGAGAGGACGAGAGACATAGGATCTCAATTGTACTCTACAAGAGACATGGGGCATGCATGAAGAGAGAGGGGGGAGAGGATGAGAGATATAGGGCATCAATGGGAAAGGAGAACGAGAAACAGAGCATCAATGGAGAGAGAGAGGGGACGAGAGATACAGGGCATGAATGGAGAGAATGAGTACGAGAGACATCAGGCATCAATAGAAAGAGAGAGGACGAGAAACATAAGGCGTCAGTGAAGAAAGCACAAGAGGCAGGGCATCAGTGGAGAAAGAGAGAGAGGACGAGAGACATAGGGCATCAACAGAGAAAGAGAGAGAACAAGAGACATAAGGCATCGGTGGAGAGAGAGAGGATGAGAGACTTGACCCTTTTCCATTACACATTTCCAGCATGACTCGGTTCTACTCGAATTGGCTCAGTTTAGTTCCTTTTCTCTATTATCTGTGTGAAACTCATGGAGAGACTTATGAAACTTCATGTGATGAACCTACAGCAGCATTTGAACCAGTGGCTGCACAGGATGCACAGGAGAACAGAGATGCTGTGATGAACCACTTGTGCAATGGTTAAAAATATTTCTAATACCTTGCCATTACTATTGTGTCTGTGATAATAAATGCTTGTACATTTTGCAGATATGTCTCCTCTTGTTTATACATTATATAGTGCATCCGGAAAGTATTCATAGCACTTCACTTTTTCCACAATTTTTTATGTCACAGCCTTATTTCAAAATGGATTAAAT
This sequence comes from Pseudamia nigra, assembly GCA_029823295.1. Lineage (NCBI taxonomy): Eukaryota > Metazoa > Chordata > Actinopteri > Kurtiformes > Apogonidae > Pseudamia > Pseudamia nigra. The sequence goes on along the minus strand of JAQQAE010003458.1, from coordinate 16,467 downwards.
TCATTTTTTCCCTCAAAATTCTACACACAACAAAAACAAGATAAGCACTAAATCAACAAATGGCCCCTAATTACAATAAAATACACAATTTTTACTCATTTTACTTGAGCAAAAATAAGATAATGACCAAAAAAAAAAAAAAAAAAAGCAAAAATAATGATAAGAAAAGATTTAGACAAAATGATCCACAAAACAATCAGGAAAATATCACAGAAATGACTAATAAACTTTATTAAATGAAAATAATAAAAATGAACAAAATATTCAATAAAATCACTAAGTTATTGAACAAATGTCACAAAAGTGACCAAACTTTTGACTGGTGAGATATTTCATTTAATGCATCTGGTTTATGGTCCATCCAGCCCCTTTATACATAAATGTTTTAAAATATATACTGTATATATATATATATTAAAGGTGTGTGTAACTGAAAGGACAGACATCAGAAAAGGAGTAAGTCCTAGTAAATTTCTGGTTCGAACTGCAGATGAGTGAAGTGCACGACAAACTGAAGAACACAGCTCGTCCTTCTGCAGAGCTACCAGCTGCTCAACAGTGACATTTATTCAATCCATGATCAAATGGGGAAAACACAAAATCTCCAAAAGCAACAAAGAAATAAAATAATCAATAAAATGAATGGAGTCATCAAGCAGAAGAAAAAGGAACAAAGATGAACAAATGAATCCACGATATGAACAGAAAGCAAAGAAATAAGAAACAAATTGGTTTCAAAATGTGCTCCATAAATGGTTCAAACATTTGTTGCACCTCTCGACACATGCATTTTAGTTTTTTCTATCCACAAATGGCTCTTTAGATTGAAAAGGTTTTAGCCCCCTGCTCAAAAATAAACAGAAGAGCTTGAGCTCACATGTGCTAAATAACATTAAAAAGCTGATTTTAAAATGCAAAAGCAGATGGAAGGCTCCATTTAATGCTGCTGGTGCAACACTCAGACTGGTGTTATTGCACCAGTAACAGCATCATCTTCCCTCTTCTCAGTCTTTATCAGCCTCCTGCTTTTGCTTCTGTTCCACAGACCTGACACGTGCAGAAATACTTCTCGAAAACAGGTTTTGTCAGATTACGGCTTCACGCAATAAGGAGAAACTCCACATCAGTGCAATTATGAGGAATATGGTGAGAGTGATGGATGGTTTCTGCTGCCCCCTGGTGTCGGTGTCTGAAACGGAGCAGAGTTGAAGGGAGACACACTGGCTGAGGAGTAGAAATGATGAGCTTTGGTTCCAGGGTTATATCCCAAGACAAAAATAGACACAGGAATAAAAACGTTGAGGAGAACAGAATGCAATACAAATATAAATGGTTGAACTATGAAATATGTTCCTATGTTTTTACGATGCTGCGTTAAGTAGAAAACCAGTAAAAGGTCAAATATGCATCAAATCTGGATCAAATCGTCATGCAGAGGGAAATTGGACAAAAGAAGCACTTACGTTAGTGCCTTAACTGTCCAATATGCATCCACTGTGGAATCATTTTGATACGCTTCTTTTTCATTTCCATCCAGAGTTATTCACGTTTCACCACCAAGACTGTATATTAGTGGAGAGCTACAGTGGATCTCAAAAGTCTACACACTGCTGTTCAAAGTGCCAGGTTTTTGTGAGGTAAAAAGGTGACAGCAAGATAGATAATTTCACAACTTTTTCAACTTTTAATGTGACCTATAACCCCTACAATGCAATTGAAAAACAAACTGAAATCTTTCAGGGAGATGAATTAAAAATAAATTAATGAGATACTGAGGTTGCACAAGTGTGCACACCCTCTTATAACTGGGGATGTGGCTGTGCTCAGATTTAACCAGCTACATCCAAACTCATGTTAAATAGGAGTCAGCACACACCTGTCACCATTTAAAGTGCCTTTGATTAACCCCAAATAAAGTTCAGCTGTTGTATTAGGCTTTTCCTGATATTTTTGTAGCCACATCTTCCAGCACAAGCCATGGTCCACAGAGAGCTTCCAAAGCATCAAAGGGATCTCATTGTTCAACGATATCAGTCAGGTGAAGGGTACAAAAGAATTTTGGTGGTGGCAGCATCATGCTTTGGGGATGTTTTTCTTCAGCTGGAACTGGGGCCTTATTGAAGGTGGAGGGAATTATGAACAGTTCCAAATACCAATCAGTGTTGGCACAAAACCTTCAAGCTTCTGTTGGAAAGATGAAGATGAAGAGGAACTTCATCTTTCAGAACGACAATGACCCCAAGCACACATCCGAATCAACAAAAGAATGGCTTCACCAGAATAAGACTGAGGTTTTGGAATGGCCCAGCCAGATTCCAGACCCGAATCAAATCAAACATCTGTGGGGTGATCTGAAGAGGGCTGTGCACAGGAGATGCCCTCACAATCTGTCAGATTTGGAACGGTTTTGCAAAGACGAGTGAGCAAATATTGCCACATCAACATGTGCCACGTTGATAGACTCCTACCCAAAAAGACTGAGTGCTGTAATAAAAGCCAAAGGTGCTGCAACAAAGTATTGGTTTAAGGGTGTGTATATTTATGCAACCAGGTTATTTTAATTTTTTTATTTTTCCCCTTTAAAGGTTTCAGTTTGTTTTTCAATTACGTTACACAGGTTGTAGGTCACATTGAAGTTGGAAAAAGTCGCGAAATTATTTATCTTGGTGTCAATTTTTTACATCACAAAAACCTGGCAACAGCGATGTTTAGACTTTTGAGATCCACTGTATACAAAGTCTTCTCCATCACTTTCCAGTTATTGTCAAAGAGGTTCATCTTTAAAAATCATCCTCCCTGAATCACTCTGTAATTATTTGAACCCTGTTCATCCTGATGTTGTCATCTTGGAATACGCCCACCCCACTAGGGAAGAGAAAAAAAAAATCACCTAATGAAGATGACGATCACCAGCATCCAGTTTTGACCTTCAACCTTCCTCCTGATTCTCTCAATCTTTTGATGATATTACACCCTGTAGATGGTGGATCTTCAAAGTCTGAGCAGTTTTACATAAAGGAACATTTTTGCACCATTTTTAGATGCAGTTTGTCACGGAGTGGACCAGCTCTACAATCTCAGCAGGGTCATGGAAGGTGCATGGGAGTTTGCCCAACCAGTCCACATGTGTTTTTGTGGATTTGGAGAAGGCTTTAACCGTGTTCCTCTGGGAGTTTTGTGGAAAGTGCGCTGGGAATACGGGGTGCCAGATGCACTGATAAGGTCTATTCAGTCCCTGTATGACCAGTTTCAGAGCCTGGTCCACATTGCCGGCAGTAAGTCAGACTCATTTCCACTGAGGGTTGGACTCCGCCAGGGCTGCCCTTTGCCACCGACTCTGTTCATAATTTTTATGGACAGAATTTCTAGGCGCAGCCAGGGCGTTGAGGGGGTCCAGTTTGGTGACCTCAGGATTGGATCTCTGCTTTTTGCAGATGATGTGGTTCTGTTGCCTTCATCATGCTGTGGCCTACAGCTCTCACCGGAGCGGTTTGCAGCCGAATTTGAAGCGGCTGGGATGAGAATCAGCACCTCCAAATCAGAGACCATGGTCCTCAGCTGGAAAAGGGTGGAGTGCTCCCTCCTGGTCGGGGATGGGGTCGTACCTCAAGTGGAGGAGTTTAAGTATCTTGGGGTCTTGTTCACAAGTGAGGGAAGGATGGAACGGGAGATCAACAGGCGGATCGGCGCAGCGTCTGCAGTGATGCGGACTCTGCATTGGACCGTCGTGGTGAAGAAGATGAGCCGAAAGGTGAAGCTCTTGATTTACAAGTTGATCTCCATTCCTACCTTCACCTATGGTCATGACCGAAAGAACAAGATCCAGGATACAAGCAGCTGAAGTAAGTTTCCTCCGCAGGGTGGCTGGGCTCTCCCTTAGAGATAGGGTGAGGAGCTCGGTCATATGGGAGGGACTCAGAGTAAAGCTGCTGCTCCTCCATGTCGAGAGGAGCCAGATGAGGTGGCTTGGGCATCTGGTCTGGATGCTTCCTTGACGCCTCCCTGGGGAGGTGTGCGTTCTCTCCTTCCAATAGGGTCAGATTTAGAGCCAACAGCTCCTTTTACACCTAGTCATGTTACCAGTTAACCTAACTAGTTGTCAAATGATCCTGCAGCTGTTTTTGATTTGTGCCAGTTACTTTTCCAGCTTTTTGTTACCCCTGTTACAACTTTTTTGAGATGCTTTGGTGCCATGAAACTCAGCTGGAGGAGGTGGCTGGGGAGAGGAAAATCTGGCCTTCTCTGCTTAGGCTGCTGCCCCCGGCGACCCTAGCCAAGATGATGGATGGATGGCACTTAACGGGGTCAAGCGAGTCTTGATGAGTCTGGCGTCTGGGGTTTTTTTTTGCACCATTTCAGCTACATTTTAGACTCATAATCAAGATAAGCATCGTGTCACAGACTCACACCTGCCATGCTTCATCAAAAATGTCCATATTACTTCCAAAAAAAAAAAAAAAACTTCCATATTAGTTAAACTGTACTGAAGAAACTCACGATGACTGAAGTAAAAAGTGACAGCATCCCCAGGCATCGGTGCTTTTAGAAAAGTAAAAAACCCCAGGAAAAATGAGAATAAACGCTAAGGCTGCATTGAAAAGATTTATTTAAAAAAATCAGCGGGCAGGAAACTGTTTCAAGGTTTTAGAACTTAAATGACAGGTACGGTGAACACAGGGCCGGCGAGGAACCAACAGAGGCAGGTGGAAAGTAAAACGATGAAATTACACAGAATAAAACCACATCATCTCTGATAAATCATTAAAAAGACAAAAAACAACCATCTGTTCAGTCAGGTCGACAACCTTTACAATCCGAACAAATATTATGTAAAGCAAATAATATTCTAACCACTGATGACCTGCATGACATATGATGTATGTTTTAACTGACATGTTTGTAATTATTTTATAATTTCTTGTGTTCATTTTCATCTATTTGGTTTATTTGTTCAATTTGTAGTTTTAAAAAAAATATGTTCATTTCCTTGTTTATTTTGTCCATTTTTAAAAATAATTTTGCTCATTTTTGGTTCATTTCATGAACCACAAATATCTTTGTGATCGTGTTGATTTTTGTGGAATATTATGCTCATTTTTTGGTTTATATTTATTTAGTTAATGATTTTGCGCCTTTCGTTGGACATTTCGTTAATATTTTAACCATTTTCATTCAGTTGGTGAGTATTTTAGTCATTTTTCCTCATTATTTTACTCAGGTTTGTCTCAACATTGTGAGACTTTTTTTTTTTTTTTTTTTAGAATTTAGATTTTTTTTGTTTGTTTTCTTTCTTTTTATTCATTTTTGGCAATTTCTTTCACTTTACCGTTTAATTTCATTCACTTTGTATCTTATTTGCATCAGTTTTGTCTCAATTTTTGTTTATTTCATTGATTTTGCTCATTTTTCTCATTTTGTTTTCACACAACGTGTTACTTCCATCACTGGACAAAGCCACAGGAGCCACTGGGCAGGGGCCAAAGGTCACAGACCCCCGTCTTAAATCAAAAGAAGGTACAGTACAGGAATCAGCATAAATGGAGGACGTTTCACTTAAAAGTACATCCTCTTAGACGGGACAGTAAAACAAAAATATGAACCTCACCTTTAATGTCCATATAGTCTGTCCTCCCCAGAGAAACTAAACCTGCTGCTTCCAAGTTTATGCTGACAACTTCATTCAGATGGATAGAAATGTTATATACAATTAAGGCATAAATAAATAAATCAGAAGATTAGGCCAAATTTAAGCAATTTTATTTTATAGCCTTGACCTTTCACACCACAAATAAGGAGATCTGGCAATTCTTCTGAAGAGCAACATCAAGTTTGACCCAAAGTCTCATTCTTTTTTCTGTCAAAGTCACAACAGCGGCCTCAGAAAACTCGTCAGACTGTCATTCATCCTTCAGGTCAGACGTGGGTTGAACCTGCTCGCGCTGAAGCTCAAGCCAGTCTTTGTTCCATCTTCTAAAGAGAGCCATGCAATAAAATTTACATTTAATTATCATTTCTAACGCACTAGGAATTAAACTTCTGTTTAATTAAAAATGACACGCTGTGAATAAGTTGCAGAGCAGATGTTCATCTCGTACCACTTCAACTTTGCCCTCGTCAGAGCTGAAGGGACAGAAAGAGATTAATATCCGGCAAAAATAATTTATTAGACAGTAGTTTTCATTCACACTTACTTTCATTTAAGCTGGTTGCACATATCAAGTGAGCAGACTTAGAAAAGTGATAGACTTTTATCCATTATGTGGGAACAGGGATGTTTTAAAGTCCACGTTAGGATATTTTAAAACAGTGTCCAAAAAAAAAAACTAAAGGAGTCAGAATGAAACCAGAAGGTTGAACACAGATACTGAACGTTTGTGACACAGTGGCTCAGAAGTGAGTAGACATTCAGATCCCACTGGGCACACACATTAAAATCAGATATTTACATGACATTATTGGTTCTCTCTTCAAACGTTCACTTGGAAAACTTTGTCACAAGTAAACATCACTGACGCAGCAACGGCGCCGATGAAAAACTCACTGTAGCACAATGTACATGTCAATAGGCACAGCAGAGCGTTGACAACACGGTGCACAGTCACACATGTGGATCATTATGGCTTTGTTGAACAGGACGGATCCAAAACGCAGCCTTAGATCTGCTCCGTGGCGGGAAACGGGTTCTTGCAGGGAAGAATCGCTGCCACGAGGCCTCGTCGGTGTTCGACTCCAGCAATCCTGAACAGCCACCAACCTCCTTTAAGTGCAGAAATATAACCCCATCTCGCAAAAGTTACATTAACACAATTACATTTAAATGCAAATGCAAATAGTGTTTGGTTACAAACTTGTCACTGCGTTTTATGTTGGGTTTCAACATAATAAAAGTAAGTGATTTAATTTTCAAATGGGAAACACGCTGATTGTGAAAGTCAATGTGAATTATTCAGTCATTGTTTTGCATCTAAGTAAATCTCCACTTAGGAGGGAGCGGGTGAAGATGAGCGAGTTTCTAGGCTGAAGTAAAGGAAACGCTTATCATTTCTCTCTGCCTGTGATGAAGAGACGCTTTGTTTTTCAGAAGTTCTTGTATGTGCTCCTAGCAGATCTGTCCCTAAGGTGATGGAGAATCTTGGTTCTCTGGCTTCTTTTGCCAAGTCCACCATCAGGATCCCGGGTGTGACTTTTGACTCTGCTTTCACTCTGGATGTGCATGTTAAATCTCTCATGCATTCTTGTTTTTATCATCTAAGAAATATCGCAAATTGAGGACCCTGAGGTCGTCTGATCAGGGTCTGCTGGTTGTGCTGCAGACGAAGCTGAAAACTAAAGGTGACAGAGCATTTGAGGCTGTTGCACCAAATTTTGTAACTGCAGTCTGACCCAAAGAGCTTCCACCACCTGAACACAACACCTATTGGGATATGAAAACACAGGATTAACAGCTGAATGCGTCAAACGCTGGCACAAAGTACAGAGATTAAGACAAAATTAAAGTGTCGACCTTCAGCAGACTGTTCCCCCTTCAGGTTTATAGTGATTTAACGACACAGTTGCTGCATATTTAAGGCTGCAGTGTAGTGATTTTATTTCCCAAAAAATGTTCAATATGTTAGATTTATCTGTGCTTATGTTGTTAGCGTTGTGCTTACGTTAGCTAGTGGTACACACTAATGCCGCTGCAGGGAGCAGAGGACTTTTTTAATGTCACAAAAAAACAAACAAAAAAAAAAAGGCTAATTAAGCAAATTATTAGCTGCTGTAGAGTACATAAACCAGGCTAGTTTGGCTAAAGGCGACATTACACTGACTGTAAAAATGGGAAGAAGCAGAGTATTCAGTTTTCCATGTTACGTTTCTAATGGACGAGATGGATGATGAGGAATTAATCTCATCTAATCAGTAACTACCTGTTACTGCCGGGAATGGTTTGGTCCAGGGATTGGCAACATTTACAATGTACAGAGACGTTTCTGGACAGAAAGTGTCGAGCCGCAAAAAAAATAAAAAATGTTTGAACCCCTTCCGTAGCCCGTGACATATGATAAAATCAATGCATTATGTTGTTCACTTTGGCTCATTTTGCAAATTATTTAGTTATGTTTTGTTAGTTTCTGTTCATTTTGTTTTTTTTTTCCATTTTCTGTTATTTTTCCACTTTTGTCTTTATTTTTGTTCATTTTCATGTCTATTTTGACTACTGACTGTTTTTGTTCAGTTTTGTTTTCAGTGATTTTATATTTTTTTATTTCCTTGATAATTTTGTTCACATTGTGGATTATTTTTCAGTTTCACCTTAATTTGTTTCATCATGTTGTTCATTTTTTCTTGATTGTTGTTAATCTAGTGCTTATTTTTGTTCATTTTAATATACTGTACCACCAAGCCACTATAGAAGGGCTGAAGAGCAACGTGTGGCCCCGGAGCCACAAGTTGAAGACCCCTTTTATTGAGCCAATATTCACACGATAAACAGCTGATCATTCACACGAGTGTTTCTAACATTATGTGCATTAAAACTTTTTCTCCTCTTTTTTTCATTGAGTGAACATAAAGAGTTCTTTCAAATTTTGACATTACACTGTTCATTTCCTAATTCAATACATACAAAATATTAACAAGAAGCTGTGAAATGGCAAATCCCCCACCCACCTTTTTCCTTGAAGGTCACAGTAGGTTTGGAATCAGCATCGTCAATAACCAGGGGGTACATGACATTTTCAACCTGACTATATCGCTAATTATTATGCATATTAGAAGGTTGTTTCCATAGTAACCCCTTCCCCTTACCCTGACTACCAAGTTTGGTTAGTTTGAGTCCAGGGACTTTGGAGATACAGAGCCGATCAGACAAACGTACACTGAAATTGACCTTGAAGGTCACTGCAAATTTGGAATCAATATAGTCAAGAACCCAGGCTACATGACATTTTTACCCTGACTGTACATTGCTAGTAATGTGTGTAGGTCTAAGGGCAATAATTTCAGACCCAACTGCCCTTCAAGGTCAAAGTCAAGGTTAAGTAA